>VSMD01019420.1:0-87388 GCA_008750895.1 Mirza zaza
GCCTGAGAGCATTTCAGCTGTTTGTCCTACAGTTAGGCAGGGAATCCGTAGACACATGGTAAAAAGTCTGTGCTCAGTGTCTCATTAGCTTCATTGCCTGCTTCTTGCTTGAGCATCTGCTGCTATCAGTGGCCAAAGCTTATATTTCTGTCTCTTTGGACTTTTTTGTTTTTAAGATGAGATCGGGTGCATTCAAGATGGTATGGCTGTAGACCTTTCTTTGTTTTTAAATTTAAAGAATTTTATTTTTGCAGGGTAGATACCCAGGAATGGGATTGCCGGATCAAATGGTAGTTCTGCTTGTAGCTCTTTGAGGTATCTCCATGTTACTTTCCATAGAGGTTGTGCTAGTTTGCAGTTCCAGCAATCCCACCACTGGGCATCTACCCAAAGGAAAAAAAGTCACTCTATAACAAAGACATCTGCACTAGAATATTTATAGCACTACAATTCACAATTACAACGATGTGGAAACAATCCAAGTGCCCATCAATACATGAGTGGATTAATAAAATGCGGTGTATGTGTACCATGGAGCTCTACTCAGCCACAAAAAACACTGGTGCACTAGCACCTCTTGTATTATCCTGGATGGAGCTGGAACCCATTCTTTTAAGTGAAGTATCACAAGAATGGAAAAACAAGTACCACATGTACTCACCAGCAAATTGGTATTAATTGATCAAGACTTATGTGCACATACAGTAGTAACATTCGTCGGGTGTCTGGCAGGTGGGAGGGGGAGAAGGGGAGGGGTAAATTCACTTAATGGGTGCAGTGTGCACCATCTGGGGGATGGACATGCTTGTAGCTCTGACTTGGGCAGGGCAAAGGCAATATATGTAACCTAAATGTCTATATCCCCGTAATATGCTGAAATTTAAAAATAAAAAGAATTTTATTTTCTTTCTCTAGAAAGCACCACTGCAAAGGTAGAAATCTCACAAAAGTCTAATAATAATCCTTGATTCTTCAGAGACGTGGGCACAGAATTTTAACGGCAGGTCCCTAAGCTGAGTGTGCGGTAGCCATAGTGGGATCCGGTGAGCCGAGCTGTTCCGGCTTTTCTCAGGAAAACACCAGGCCTTTTTCGATTTTCTTTCAAGAGGCTTTGCATTCCAAGTGTGTAGTTGGGAAACTTAACGTTACAGGATAGACTGAACCAGGTAGAGGGAAGATCATCCCTTCAGTTTTGATGCTGAAGACCTGCCCAGCGTCCAGGCGACCTGCCAATATTAAACATCAAGGGCCCCCTGGCTACTGCACTTGACTAGTCTTAAAAAACAAACAAACAAAACATCAGGAATGTTCTTGCACTCTTACTCCAGGAAATGTGGTGTAACGGAGGACTTGGAAATGGCCACATTCTGCTTCTATGGAATGGGACGTCTTCCTTTTTTTGTTGGTACTTGGACTTTAGTAACCCTTGAGCTTCTGTATTCCTTGGAAGTGATTTTAGCTACAAGCGACAGGAGTAACGGTGGCTTCAGCAATATACCAATCTCACCCTCTCTCAAACAGGCTGGCCTAGGGACCTATTTCTCATCTGGGTGCGACCTTTCCTATCTTTCAGTTTAAGAGAACTATTGAAAATTGAAGGTGTGCATACCATTTGGTCTTATAATTCTGTTTTAAGGAATTAACTTTATGCATAAATAAGGAACCGATCAAATAAATTATGACTCATCCACTTAAAGGAATACAGCACAGCTATTAAGAATGAAAAAAAAGTCTTTAGAAGATAATGGTATGGAAAGATATCGAATAGACATTGTTAATTGAGGAGGAAAAAAAGGCAGTTGTGTAACAGTATATATATTATGATTATATTTATGAGAAAGAGTTGTATATAGATACGTTCATATAGATAACATACTATATATTCTAAAAATATGCAAGATGTACACTATACAATGTTAAAATTATAGATATATACACATATATGTGTATTTTAAATATGCATTTTAAAAATAAATATTCACTAATATGATAATGGAGTAATCTATTGATTTACATAATAATTGAACATTTCTGCATATAAGGCATATTCTTTGACTTTTTCCCCAAGGAACACTATATATATTTTTAATCTGAAAAAATAAAAAGGTAAGAAAAAGAGGCCAAGAGGAAAGAAACCCCTCTGCTATTAATGGGGACTTGAAGAGTCACCTACTTAGAATAATCGTTTTACATAAAGAAGCAGACCTGAACGGCCTTTCCTGTTAGCAGTGAAATATGCTAATTTCATATTCACTGCTCTGATCAACTGGAGACATCCCTGTGTGATGACCTTGCAGCCTTTTAAAAAGTTGGTCACATTTTATGAGCTACAAAGTACCTCATTTTGAACTATAATCTTCTAAATGTTAGTCCTGTCACTGACTTTAAATCTGTTTGTTTTTCTCTCTTATTACCCAGTATGTCTTTTGGAGGGGGGATAGTTCAATCAGCCCTTTCTTGAACCTTTAATTATTTCTTTCTAGGTGGCCTTAGAAAAGGCCCATTTTTTTTTTTTTTTTTTTAAAGACAGTCTTACTCTGTGGCCCGGGCTAGAGTACAGTGGCACCATCAGAGCTCACAGCAACCTCAAACTCCTGGGCTCAAGTGATCCTCCTGCCTCAGCCTCCCAAGTCTCTGGGACTACAGGCGCACACCACCACACCTGGCTAATTTCTTTCTATTCATAGTAGAGACAGGGTCTCACTCTTGCTCAGGCAGGTCTTGAACTCCTGGCCTCAAGTGATCCTCCCAGAGTGGAGGATCCCTCCCGGCTCAGCCTCCCAGAATGCTAGGGTTACAGGCGTGAGCCACCGCGCCCAGCCTGGTGCTCATCTTTCGATTGTATCATTTGGGTGACTTCACTGGGCAGTTGAGATTTCTGAAGCTTCTCTTAGCCCTGTCCTGGCAACACCAGCCTGATTTACAACTTGCGTTGTGGAAAACCTCCTAGGCAGCTACCTCCGCTGCATTTGCACCACCGTCCTAGACTGTCTTGCTGCGTTGACATTCTAGCAGCCCCTGATAGTGCTGGGGACATCACCCTTCTGCTGTGCGTGCTTCTAAGTTGCTGAAGGGCTGCATAAATCCTGTCGGTTGTTTATTACACGTATTTAAACCATATATGCACCTTGGAGCCATTGGACTATGCTCTCAGTTCAACCTGATAGATAAAGAGAAGAAATAATATTGGATGGTTTCAATAATTCTGTGCTTAAGAGCAAAGCCCAGAATTCCAGGAGGCCCTTCCCCGCCTGGGTGGCCATATGATTGACTTTCACCTTTCCCCATCCCTCCGTCTACTGAGCTAAGGCCCGTACACCAGACTCAGTCTCCCACCCTAAACCAGGGCTTCCCAGCCTTGGCTCTGTTGACATTTTGGGCGGGATAATTATTTGTTATGGCACTGGGGCTGGGCAAGGGGTCAAGGGCTGTGCCATGTGTCACACGATGCTTGGCAGCATCCCTGCTCTCCAGCCACCAGCTGTTATGATAATACGACCCACCTTCCTAATTGCGATAACCAAAATGCCTCTAGATACTGAAAAATTTCTCCTGGGAAGCAAAATCACCCTGGGTGAGCATCACTGCTCTGAGCATGTGTCTGAGCATCTCTCAGACTGGCTCCATGTACTCCAGCAACACGAGTCGTCCCAGGTGCTCAGATGGGACAAGCTCCTGGTCACTGAGACATTCGTGTTCACCTCTGTCTCCCCGTCTCTCTTGTGTTCCCCTTACCTTATCCACTGCCCCGCCTCCATGGCGCCTTCCCCAGAATCTTTACTATGCTAATATGCTTTAGTAATCTCCAAGGATTAGCGAGAGATTGAGAGAGAGAGATCACAGCCTTTCCTGAATTTATTTATTTAACCATGAACTCTCCCCCAACTCCCATGCAATGAAACACCTCTTGGAACTAGCCATTTTAAACACACTACTGAAAATGTCTATTCTCTTTTTTTCCTTGAAGATACTGTTTTCTCCATAAATCTTGCTCTCGCCCCAATGCTGGAAATGATTGCTTTTTTCCTCCTCTAGATGTTTTCTAACATACTTTTATCTCTCCCTCCCTTATGGATTGTTTGTCCTGGATAATGATCCTGTGGCACGTCTCGTTCCCCAGGTGCACACAGCTCTTTGAAAGCAAGTATTCTGTCTCGTTCAACCCAGCCTGTTTTCTTACATTCAGAAGGACCCACGTAAATATCCCAGTGGGTCGAATGTGTTCGTAGCCCAGGATAAATCAGCTGGCTATATGCCCATTGATGGAATCCATGAGACGATCATAGTGGAATGAAATGCAGTGATAATTCTCAAACTTTATTTTTTATTTTATCTATTTATTTATTTATTTATGTATTTGAGACGGGGTCTCACTCTGTTGCTGGGCTAGAGTGCAGTGGTGTTTTCATAGCTCACTGCAACCTCAAACTTCTGGGCTCAAGTAATCCTCCTGCCTCAGTCTCCCAAGTAGCTGGGACTACAGGTGCGTGCCACCACGCCCAGCTAATTTTTCTAAATTTTGTGGAGTCAGGGTCTCGCTCTTGCTCAGGCTGATCTCCAACTCCTGAGCTCAAGTGATGCTCCTGCCTTGGCCTCCCAGAGTGCTAGGATTACAGGCGTGGGCCACCATCTAGCCAATTCTCAAACTTTAAAGATTTTAAGCATCTAGAAGGCAGAGACGACTTTTTTCATCTGTTTTTATACCCTCTGTGAGTCCTTGAGGGGCAATAAGCACCTGACAATCACCTTTCCTGAAAGAATAGATTCTAGTTAATAGTTTCAACTTTTTCTGGTGCCGTTATCTCCATCCTTACATCAGTCAAGAGAGCTACTTTCTTTATTGGGCTTAGTTTTGTTTTCCTGATTAGCCTCTGCTGGAAATGTTCATTAGCTATAGTTTCAACCTCTTGAGTGAGCAGAAGCAAAGTATGCCACAAACTCAAATGATAAGTCAATCCTGGAATGTGGTAACTTCGATTTTTCTTTTCTTTCTTTCTTTCTTTTTTTATTTTTTGCATGGACCGATAGTCCCTTCTAGTTATGATCTCTCATCTCAGTTTTGTTTGTGCCTCTTTATGTCCTCTGCCTACTATACTTGAAAACTGAAAGGCAAATTCTTTTTTTCTCCTACCTATATGCCTCTGAATGAGTTATTTTTTAAAATGCAGCTTTACTTGGAAATGTTGACTTTTTGAAAACTTTCCCTATTTCACTCTCTCTCTCTCTCTCTTTTTTCTCTCTGTTGGAAGCTCTTCTTTGATAACCAGGCTGGTCTTCTGTTCTTTCTACTTTCCTTCTGATTGTTCACCTTTTGCCCACTTAAACTGAAGCCCTTTGGTGTATGCTTGGGATTTTGGCAGTTCAAGTTCAAAAGAAAGCCCTCTTGAGGTAACCTGTTCTGACACATCCGCATCTTAACACAAAGCTTTGCTGGATTAATGGGTTGGCTAAAAACGTCTCTTTGCCTCAGTGCTGGCTGCCTCTGTGTATGAGGGGAATGCTGTGTCTATTCATTTGGGGGGATTCTTTTTTTTGTAGAATTTGTCTGAATCTAGAAGCAAATGCTATTTTATTGAACGTCCCACTTTCAGAGATATATTTGAGAACAGAAATGTCGCCACCAAAGTCTGAACACAGCGACCATATTTCCTTCATTGGAACATGCATGTCTTTCTACATCTTAACTTTGCTGGAATGAGGGAAGCTGTTTTTAAAGTTGAGGGTGTTGCATGTAGTGTCAGTGGTCCCTTGGCATTGAGAAAACGGGATAATAAAACATTCGAATATTCTTGGGACCCTAATGGGCTGCAGCACACGCTGAGGGGTGTGCCAGGGAAGTAAGGGGCGGCGGAGTGGGGAGTTGATTTGCACTTCGACCCCCTGCCCCACTCCTTCCCCTGGGGGTGCCCCAATCGTGGTACATCGCACCACATTTTGACAGTCTCTGTGCAACCTGCATGTCTCTTTGGACCGTTTTACTCCTCATTGTGCCCTGGTACTGACACAGCCAGCTGCCACATAGTAGGTGCGTTCAGATACATTGCACGAATGCACGCATGTATGCAAAGTTATATAATCCGTTCCAAAGGGAATTTTTAAAAGGAACCTGTCCTTCCCTTTGGTACTCTTAGAACAAATCCCAAATATGTTATTTTTTTATGACACCATTTGTTGAGCCCAGAAGCATTTTCAGTAGACTCATATTAAAATGCCCATCCATTCTTCCTGGGCATGCCAGGTGATTTCTGGAGTCATTTATTGAGCCATGACTACACGCAGGACCAGCCAGCTGTCTGCTCTGGCTTTTGGTGAGGGGAAGACCTGCCTTTGCTGCATCTAGTTCACAGCGCACAGGGCATCATGGTTCCACATGGAGAATCTGTGTCAGCAGTGTTGAATAACATCATCCCTGGAAACTTCCCCAGGTTCCCAGTACCCTTCTTCATATGTTTTATCTGCTGAAACAAAAGCCAAAATCTCCATTAAGCTTATTAGTAAGTCCCAAATGGAACCAGTTGAAGCAAAAAAAAAAAAAAAGAGAGAGAAAATTCAAATTATACATTTTCTTCTTAAGTGCTGCCTGCAAGCGTGAATAGGGCATTAACTGTGATTTTCAACATAAAAGCATAAAGGTCAGGGGTGCATATGTCAAAATTTAGGCCTAACAGAAGCTGTTAGAGGACTCAGGGGCCACGTTTATGAAACAGGTCCACATTTATGTTGAGGTACTGAGGCACTGAGATAGGTAATCGAAAATCAAGTGTTAAATGGAGAGCAAAATCATAATTTGTGGTCGATGCTTTTGATATGTCCAGCACTAGCCTTTGCTACTTTTTCTTTAGAAAATGTGCATTGCTCAAGTCTGGGCTGTTTTTGTTTTGTTTTGTTTTGTTTTTCTTATTGATCAAGCAATACTCTCCTCAAAGGGTGCAGAGTGATGTTGGACAATTTATGGAACCTCTCAATTTCTTTATCTGTAAAATGGGAATAAACTAATTCTCATAAAGGTTCAATTGTGATAATGCATGGAAAGCTCTCAATACAAATCCCAAATATAGAATAAGCATTCGATAAACAAATGCTTTTACGTGTTGTCTGTCCTCTATTCTCTTTCTCTCTGTTCCTCTGTCCCGTCTGTATGTTTCTACATGTATATATAAATGGACCTATTTATCATCTATATATCCCTATATTGACATATATAAATGTATTTTATATATCCATATCATTTATCTATATATCCTCTATCTATGTGTATATATAAATGCATCTATCGATCATTTGTATGTCTCTGTACGTATACAAGAGCTGTCTGGAAAGTATCCAGCCTTGTAATATGTTCTCATTATGGTAACAATGGCTGGAGACTTTCTGGGCAGCCCTCATATATATATATATAAATCTATGTGTGCGTGTATAATATAATATAATAATATATTATAATCTATGTGTGCATATATATGTGTGTGTGTGTATATATGTGTGTGTGTATATATATATAAAGATGTACTTATATATCCATCCATTTATCCTCTCCACACAAACACACATACTACACAGATTTAGTTTACTTTCTTGAAGTGCTAATTGACACAAATTCACGTTCACTTTTGTCCCGTCTTTATGTTCCTAAAAGAATCGTGCTGAGAAATGGACTCTTGCCTCTTTCCATGCCCCTAACATGGACATTAGGCCACTCCATTTATTCTGTATGACTCAGCACGAGCAAGCCGGGTTTAGAGGACTCCCTGACAGGGGAGGGACTGAAAAGAGAGGAAAGGAGGACTTCAGGCTTCACATCCGCTGCCACTGCTCCAGGATTCTCTCAGTCATGTAGAGAGAGGACGTTGACTTTTCATTCTTTGATAATCTATAATTTGTATTGTTAATATTATCCCTCTCAATCAGTGAGCTCTTTTGATTAACCGAAACGCAGTCGAAATTCAGATAAGACTCTTTTATTGCAGTCATAAACTATGTGGATGGGAACTATTTCTTCCAAGAGATTCAAAATGGTTTGCAGTGTGTGTTTACTATAAATGAGTTTTTCATTAAAAAAGTAAGATAACACTTCTACCAACCCCCCTATGGAAAATAATGAAGAAAATAAACGCATTCATCATAATACAATCAGCATCAAGTTTCTGTTGTATTTCCTCCCCTGCCATGCATTCTTTAATTTATGTGGCTGTGATCCCAGTAAACATGAATTTCTTTTTTTTAAATGAAACATTGTCCCACAGGTGCTGAGTGATCTAGAGCCTGTAACCATAATTTTTAATGGCTATCAAATACTTCACTGAGTATGTGTGTGTATAATGCCTATACAAACTATAATACATACATAAGATGGCATTGCCATTTTATGAGGAAGAATTAAATTTTACCCCTTTTATTCTAAATAATGCTCCAGTGAACATCTTTTTGTGTATTTAAGATAATTGCTTTTTTCTTAATTTCTTTTTTATTTCAAAATATTAAGGGGGTATAAATGTTTTATTATAATGCTTAAGTTGGGTCTTTTAGTGTGCCCATCACCCGAATAGTGTTCATTGTACCTGATAGGTAGGTTTTTAGCAACCCCTTTCTCTCCCCTCCCCACTTCTTGATTTCCCATGACCTTTATAGCTCTTTGTGCCTGTGTGTGTCTACCGATTAGCTCCCAGTTATTAGAGAGTACGTGTGGTATTTGTTTTTCCATTCCTGGGATACTTCGCTTAGGATAATGGTCTCCAGTTCCATCCAAATTGCTGCAAAAAACATTGTTTCATTCCCTTTTATGGCTGAGTAGTACTCAGTAGTACATGGCAAGTGTGTGTGTGTGTGTGTGTATAATATATATATATCTAATACCACATTTTTAAGGTATACATACCACATTTTTTAGGCAAGATTTTCAGAAGTAAAATCAAGATCAGAGAAAAAAATTTTACACATCGTTTAAAATATATTTCCAACTTGCTTTTCCAAATGGTCATACCAACTTACACAGCTACTAGCGGTGCCCATCAGTACTAGTTTCTCTGCATCCTCACCAGCCTTGGGTATTACAATTACTTTAACATTTTCCTAATAGGAGCTATATCATTGCTGTTTAATTTGAATTTCTTTTATTCCTCCTGAGGTCGATTATTTTTATATGCTTCATCTCTGAGTTCATTTTCCTAACAGAGATATGCCTTGTGTTTTAACAATTCAGCTGCCTAAATAACATTCATAGAGCTAGGACTAACAGTTTTATACATTAAATTAAACAAAAATGCATGAATTTTCAAAGACTATTGCATAATCTCGATAGGTGTCAGTATTCTAATGTGCTCTCTAACAAATTTCTATTGTTTATTAATATGATCTGAAGCTAAATCAATACATGAGAATTGATTTACCTCCCTTATTCGGTTTAGTAACAGAATCCTTCTTTATGTTCTTTCTTTTCATTTTGCAATCAGTAATTCATGCACATGGCATGAATTCATGCACATCAAATGTAAGAGGTGTGAAAGGCAAGGAGTGACTGAAGATATATTCAGCAAACCAAGTATTTACTGTAATGGGAATGCATGTTTTTGAGTAGGGAGATGCGTCTTTTTTAAGTACCAATTTAAATGCTATAAAATAACTCTTGCAAGGTCTTGGTACTCAAGTGTGGCAAATACTGTTAATTTCCAACTCAAAAAGTTATTTCCAACCTTCTTCTACCTTGCTGTCTCCTACTATGGAGGCTGAAAAGCTAATTTAAAAAAAACCCATCCTCCTTTGAAACTTTCTATAGACAAAAACTTGATAAAAAGGGTTAGACAAGAGTGATGTTCTTGTTCCTTTTTCTCCTTGCCTGGAGCATAGAAGTGATGACTGGAGCTGTGGCAACCACCTCCTGACCATAAAGAGAATGGCAGGGGGTATCACAGATACATCAGCTCTGACATGAGGGTGATAACCAGTATATTCCTTATGTGTTTTCTGTGATAATTCAACAGAAAAAATAATAATATTATTATTGTCTCATATACCTTTCTGTTGGAACCACCTGCTTTTAGATGAGGTCTTCTCTAACTTTAGTGCACATAAGAAGCACCTGAAAGGGTTTGTTAAAACAGATTGTTGAGACTCTGCCCCAGAGACTCTCATTCAGTAGGCCTGGGATAGGATGTAAGCATTTGCATTTCTAGTCAGTCTCAGGCAATGCCCATGCTACTGGTTCACAGACTGCATTTGGAGTAGTAAGGTGCTAGACTTAACTGCACATAAAAAAAATGAAGCCCTAATTTTTAAACCCACTGCCATTGGTGTTGCTGGCACCCTAAGGAAATATGAACCGATTCACCTGCTGGGTCCACTTATTCCTGCTTCCTGTGCGCCATGTCCTCTAGAAAGACATGAGGCGATCAGTCTAACCAAAGGTACGTGAAGATGACAGCAGCAGTGATCAGATGGTCCAAAGCGATCGAGAGTGGCTCACTCCAGGAATTTTGTCCTCAGAGCCTTCTTTGCTTCTGGGAAGGCATAGGCTGCAGAGAAGAAGGGAACAGTGGAAGAGTTTGAAGGTGATCTTTAACAATGGAAGAGATAACAGCTGCAAAACCGATGCCTGCGACTGAACTGCTAACTGAACTAGGAGAGTGTTATTTAAAAAAAAAGGAAAAAAAGCACCAAAAAAACCCCAGCATCTCTGCTCTGAAAGCCTGGTATCAAATGCTGCAGGGTTTGATGTCCAACAGCAAAGCGTTGCTGTGACTTGCATGTCTTCTAACAAATGTGCCTACCTCCTCTGTCTCTCCTGCCGATTTGCCTTTGGAACATGGAGAGCTTGGCTGGGAAGCCCTTTCTCCAAGGATTAATTGAATCAAGATCAACCCTATCTGGGATGTACATTTAATACTTAGGAATGATGTCAGTAATATATGTAAGAGATTTTTATATTAGATAACTGCTCATTAAAAGTCAATCCTTCCCCCCAGGGTTTTAAAATAGAAAGTATTCACCTTTTGCAAATGAGGATAGTGAAATTTACTTTAACTCATGCTACAGTGAAAACTGGAAGAAAGGGAATTGCTCACAATACAATATAACTCCACCAAATTTGCATAATTTAGGCATAAAATGTAATACCCTGCTCACACTCTTTTGTCTTGAATGAAATTGGTTTTCAAGTAATGTGGGGAATCATAACCAGTTTTAGCAAAATGGATCGTGTCAGAAAGCGAAAGTTCCTATTAGCCTAGGAGGCATGGCTGAGGTGTGAATTGAGCATGCAACATTTTTTAAAAAGTTTATCTTGTGATTTCATGCAAAAAGCTTTGTGGACTTCACAGACACCCTTAGATCATGCTTTATATATATATATATATATATATATGTATGTATTGGAGTAATTAACTATTTGATATCATGAGACAATCTTTTTCTTTCATTCTTAAAACCCCTGGATGAATCTGCACCCGAATGTTTATGGCAGCACAATTCACTATTGCATAGTCATGGAAACTACCCAAGTGCCCGTCAGTTCGTGAGTGGATAACTAAAATGTGGTATATGCTCACAATGGAATATTAATCCTAAGAAACGACAGTGAGCTAGCACCATTTATGCTATCCTGGATTAAGCTTAAGCCCGTAATACAAAGCGAGATACAAGATCTGGAAAGTGGGCTACACATCCACTCGCCATCAAATTGGTACTGACTGACTAAATCTATGGTGCTCAAAAAACGGCAGTGTTCAACAGGGATTTGGGGGGAGACCTACATTTTAGGGATGTGGCGAGCATTGTGGAGGGGGGAAGGGATTACCTCTATCCCTTTTTAGGGAGAGGCAAAGATATACATTGCAACCAAAGTGTCTGAAAACAACCTGTTATCTGGAGGTGGGCAGGTGGAAGGAGGGAGGGGGGAAGGGTGTGTGCTTACATGGTGGGCGCGGTGTGCACCACCTGGAGTCTGGGCACGCTTGAACCTCTGGCATAGTGAGGTGGGGGGGGCAATATTTGTACCCCCATAATATGAGGTAATAAAAAAACAAAAAACAACAACAAAAACCAACCAAACAAAAACCCCTGGATAGGTTAAAAAAATGACTCAGATTCCTGTAAGTCCTTTCCACAGAGAACAAATTTCTTCTTGTAAATTTGTATTTCCAGTAAATGTTCAGTAATGTAACCCAAGCCTGCAGATGGATTTCCCATTATGCAGATAGTAAAACTGAGGTTCAGGAAAGGAATGCATCTCCCAGGCCCACGTGTGGAAACGTTGTGAGAATTGGAGAGCATAGGTTTTCTGAAGCTTGCCCTGTGAAATGGTTCTTTCGTCAACAGTAATTGTATCAAAGTCAAAAGAATTCTTCACCAGAGAGCATTGGTCTCAAAGAGCATTTCCTTCACTAAACTAAGTGGTTTGTATGACGTTAAATGTTGCTGTTTTCTGTTCACTCGCCAGCCGTGGACTTTGACCTTCACTTTCCTTTATCTTTAAAATGAGGAACATCATGGTATATCCCTCATATGTTAACTGTAAGAATTCAATAGATAAAATAATATTGATATTATTATTGTCTCTCATATACGTTTCTGTGGCAGACACTTGTCTGCCCTCGTCCTCCTTAAACTTGCGTGTGACTCAGAATTCTCTGGAAGCCCTCTTAGAGCTCACCCCCGGAGTTCCGATTCAGCAGGTCTGGAGGGCAGCCGGAGCCGTGGGATGCCTAAAAGTTCTCAGGGGTTGCAGGTGCTGCAGGTCTGGGGACCGCATTTTGAGAAGCCCTGTGCCCCCTGTGACCATTCTCCAGTTCGCTATTTTTGTTAGGTATGGGAGTGTGTCCATCTTAAACAAAAACACACAACAGCAACAAACCTTGTTTTTCTAGTTTTTTTTTCTTTTTTTCTTTTTTTCTTTTTTTTTTTTGGCAGCTGGGGGTGGCCGTGGAAGCTGATCTATAAGTGGAAGTCTAGCCAGTGGGGATACACACTGCTCAGTTTGCACACGCCTTCTTGCCACCTGCCCTTCTGCCTTCATGCCGCTTCTTGTCTGGGAGGAGGAGGGTGCTCGTCAGAAACTGGAGCAGCCATCTCATGACCAGGAGCCTGGCAGCGATTTTGGAGAGCGGGGCAGGGCTACTCAAGCATCCTGGGTTCTTCAAGGGTAGCTGCCGCTGCCCTGCAGGGCTGAGCTCCAAACCTCTGCTTTGTGATGAAAAATACATGCGCGGTTTCTAACTATAGCAGTCCTTAAATGATTTATTTCTCTCACGCACACACGAACCTTGTGGACTTTCTGTTTTAACAAAAGGAAGAGGTAAACAGTATGGAGGTTCCTTAAAAAATTAAAAATAGAACTACCATATGGTCCAGCCATCCCGCTGTTGGGTGTGCATCCAAAGGAACCAAGCCCGGGGTGTTGAAAGGGTATTCCACACTCGCTGCCCTGTTCCGGGCAGCATTGTGCACAGGAGTCAAGAGCCGGAGCCAGCCTACGTGTCCATCCACAGCCGAATGGATAAGAGCAAGTGTTGTACATCACACGCAATGAAATATTATTCAGCCTTTAAAAAGGAGGAAATACCGATACTTGTAACAACACGGATGAACCCGGTGGACCTCATGCTAAGTGAAATAAACCAGATGTGCAAGACAAATACCATGTGATCTCACTTATATGTGGAATCTAAAGGAATCAAACTCATAGAAACAGAGAATAGAATGGTGGTTACCAGGGGAATGGGAAGATCTTGTTCAAAGGATACAAAATTTCAGTTAGACAGGAGGAATAAGTTCCAGAGATCTATTGTACAATGTATTTCAAATCAACATGTCGTACCCGATAAATACATATATGTATATGAAATTTTTATTTATCCATTGAAAAATAAATCAGTTGAAACAAAACTAAAAGTAGAGATAGAGGAAAAAAGAGACTGGCATTTATTTTAAATGATACCTAAGTCCCCAGCTGTGCCTGGGGTCCTCTGACGGCAGTGGGGGAAGAGGGCTGCAGAGTAGATGCCTGCTTGTCCTGCCTATTGACAGGCCACGTGTTGGCACACCAGCCTCGGAGAGGTAGTTAAGACAAATGACATCTGCTTACCTGTAACCCCCAGGGACCACAGTGTCATTCTCCACTCTGAAAGGTCATTTGTAAAGCTCACAGGATGGCCTCAGCTGTTTGAAAGAGGACAACAATCAAAAGCAAGCCTCTTTCCTCGAGGAAAAGACTTTTCCTTGGACGGTCTCTGTGCTCTTCTGTGATTCCAAACCACTTCCTCTGCACGTGAGGCAGAAACTAGATCCCTCCTGGCACTGGGTTGACTAGGAATGCTGTGGATTTTGCGTCCCCTCTGCCTGTTGTCTTGCTGCTTCCACGCTACACTCGGCTCTGTGTTTGTGTTGAGTCGAGAATGGGGAAACCTCATTCGGATGTTTGTGAGCATTAAGTGGCACACACAAGGATGGATTTTGTGAGCAGCTCATAAAAAGACATAAGTTGCTGTTTGCTTTTTATGCGTGTAAGAAAATGGAGCATGAGCTAATAGTACTGACTGAAGAGGAGCCAGAAGGAATTTAGTATGTATATGAATTTAATGCAAAATACAAAACTGAATGTAAATATTGGTTTCCTTCCAGATTTTCAAGACTCAAGGAAAAAAAAAAACAGAAAAAGGATTTCTATTACGTGTTATATTTCTGCTGATGGAAAATATCCTTTCTGATGTTGAAATTGGATAGTTTTAAATACAGAATACATGCATTTTAAACTTGGTGGTCTTTAAAATTAAAAGTGGGAACTTTTCATTGGATAGAGCATGCCATGTAGCATATTGTACATTTGAGAGTCTTATTTGTTCTTGATGGAGTGATCCCAATCCCTTATTTTAAGGAAAAAGAAAAGATCTGATTTTCCTTTTGTACATTCAGCACAACAAAAAAAAAAAATTGCCTGTTATCCAGCGTGTACTTGACTATGAATCTCCTTTTAAGTCAAGACTACATTCATATGAGGGAAATCATAACTGTAAATTGTAGATAAAAATATATTTTTACCTTGTCTTCTTTTTCAAAGACTTTATGGCAATGGGCAAATAGCTTTTCCCTTTGCAACAACAAGATGTTGGAAGCATAGAAGAGGCAAATTTGAAAAATTAATGATTGGAGTAAATCTTTTTAATGCTTTATAAATAAAATAACAATCATCACTGATATCTATTGAACATTTACTATATACCTGACATGTTATGTGGATTAACTCATTTAATGATTATAATAACATTGTTATAATTATAAGGAAAAACACCTATTATCTCCATTTTACACATGAGAGAATCAAGGCTTAAACTAGTGTGCCTCTGATCACGCTGTTAGCCAGTAGAGCGCTTGGAATTAAGATCAGGCCACCCCATTCTAGACCCTTTTGCTCTTAACCTGGTATTGTACCAGTTAGATTCTGCTACATCAAAGCACCCCAAGATGTAGAGGCTTAAAACAACCATTTATTCAGCTCACAATTCCGTGGGTCAACAATTTGGACGAGGATCAGCTGGGTGGCGGAGTGAGTGGAAGTATAAAAAGGTCTGAGGACAGAGCTGAGGTTAGAAGCTTAATCTCTTCATGCATAATAATTGAAGGGGACCTTCGTTTGCCTGATTGAGCAAATCTCTTATTTGGATACCTTAAGGAAAGAGCTGCACACCTGCGCTGTGACCTTCTGGCACGCGATACTCAAGGACGTCTCCAGGTGTGGATGTGCACAGAACAAAGGGGTGGAATAAAAATGCTAAGCCAACATACACATAAACTCCATGGCGTGTGTAATTCATCCACTAACTTTATCGTGTGCCAACCTCTCTGCAGACAGTGTCAGATGTTGGTAGAGCATAAAGCAGATGTGGCTCTCTGACTTTTTGGGGGCATGCAGTCTGGGAGAAGAAATACTGAACCAGTAAACCGTTATACCAATTACCACTTATGGTACATGTTAGGCATGAAATAGACTATCAAGCTAGAAACTAATTAGAGGAGGGTCTATTTAGATACATTGGCCAGGAAAGATCTTTTTGGAAAAGTGATAATTAAGCTGAAATCTGAACGTTGATGTTGAGAAGAGTACAACCATGCAAAAGAGGTGGGGTGTGGCAGGTTTGGGGATGGAGGGGGGTGTGTGTGTATATTTAAGAGCAAACAGGTGCTGTATTTAGTGCACGCCTTAGGGATATATGGAAAAATGAAGGTTATAAGTGAAGGTTGCCATGTTTAAAGTCAGTGATGAGATCCCCCCTTTAGGTCTTCTCATTTTCTTAAATGTTACCTAAAGAATCCCATAAACATGGAAGGAATTCTACCCAGGTGCTACCTAAAGATAAGGACAGGGTGCCTGTTGTAGGGGCAGTGTAAGATCACCAGATGGGTAGTGTGAGTTGGCTTCTCATCTTGGCTTTGACACTTATTTACCATGTGTCCTTGGCAAGGACACTCTGCCTATCCAGAATTGAGTGGCCTAGGTCGCAGCAATGCCAATTCCTATTGGTGGGTACAAGCTATGTGGGAAAAGATGTCTGAGGCCACTTATGATCTCTGCGTGCCAGAGTTCTGTAATTGATTAGGCATGCCTGCCACGGACTTAGAACGGGGGAGCAGTGCTGTGTATCTTGTATCTTTGCCAATCTCTCATGGCCCTTTCATTTTCCAGCACAATGTTTTCTATGGCTTTTACTACTAATTGGGGAAATGTTGTAGCTTTCTAGCTTTTTTTTTTTGGTCCCGATTTTTAAAAATGCAGCAATAATTGAAAACAATCAAGGAGGGGCGTAAATACATCAAAACAATACTCCATGCACTGACTTCAAAGGGATCCGACAAAGCCAACGGTGCACGGGAGGGAGGTGGATTTGTACTTCCCTCGTTTGCAATGTTATTAGTGTGATTAATATACAAAGACCAATATTTCCTGAAACTCGTAATTTGCCCTATTCCTCCACGAGCTTTGTGTTTCCCAGAATAATCGTGCTGATCCATTTCCTTAAAAATGTATTGAATGCCTAAGTGCTCATTTTGCAAGGGCAGCAGCATAATTGGGCACAGTGGGAAAGAGCGGAGAAGTGGTTTGCTTCCTGAGGAGAGGAGAATGTGGTGCGAGTACCGGCCGGACGGAATGTCACGCCAGGAGGGACCTCATCTCCGCGCCAGTGTCACCGAGTGGAATGCTTAAAGGCTATTTATGGAATTGGGGCTGGAAAACTACAGCTAATTCTCAAAGAATGGAGGGCTTCCCTGGATTCTAAAATGCACGTTCTCTTAAATAATGATACCAAATGGGAGGAGAAGGTTCGAGCATTTCATTTCCCCCCCAACATGATAGCTGTTTGGAGACCCTGGCACTTTTTTACACCTCGATTTCATCTTCATGAAATGCCAGTGTGCATGTGATCGTCTCAGCCCCACCCTGCCCCTCAAATAGCCACTTTAAAAGCATCTCTATTTTGCCTTTGAGATTGACTTTCAGGTGTCTAGGAAAGCGTTTCTAGAATGTGAGCTTTCGGGATGGGAACAGGGGAGGAAGATGCAGCTCCTTGGGTTCGAGCCTATTTAAGGGTCTTGCTCTGCCCCTTACCCGACCGCCTCTCTGTTCCTGGGTCCCCCTGAATCCTGTGCGGTCTCCTCCTCCAAAACAGCGCAGTGACCTAGACGTCCTGGCCGGAGTCGGTCCCACCTGGATGGGTGTGTGTTCATGTTGTCGTTTATGGGACAGGACTTCCGAAGACACAGCACCCACAGCCACCACCTCTGCTGGGAGCTGAGGACAGAGCGGGAGCCTTTTTCAGGGAATCAGGCTCCGGAAACTCGCGACACAGCCAGCCTGCGGGACCCCGTGGAAATTATTCCACACGGTTTGCTCGGCCGTTCGTGGGGCCCTGGTGCCAACCTGCCAGGGAAGCTCACGTGGTGTCCTGGGGGTGGGTTCACCAGTCACCACTCGTGGTAGACGTTAGGCACGAAATACGTTATCAAGATGGGCACTAATTAGAGGAGGGTTTATTTAGATAAATTGACCAGGAAGGATTTTTTGTTGTTGTTATTTTTTGGAAAAGTGATAATTAAGCTGAAATCTGGATGTTGAGAAGGGTACAGCCATGCAAAAGAGGCGGGGGTGGCAGGTTTGGGGATGGGGGGGAGTGTGTGTGTGCTTGTGTGTTTTCTCTCAGAGTGAACAGGTGCTGTATTTAGCGCGGGCCTAACGGATTTGTGGAAAGATGAAGGTCATAAGTGATGGTTTCTGTGTGTGGGTAAGATAGAAGGAGATGATGTCCGGGCGTGGTGGCTCACGCCTGTAATCCCGGCACTTTGGGAGGCCAAGGCGGGGGAATTGCTTGAGGCCAGGAGTTTGAGACCAGCCTGATCGAGAGAGAGAAAAATTATCCAGGTGTGGTGGCGTAGTCCCTGGGACTACACCTGTAGTCCTGGCTACTTGGGAAGCTGAGGCAGGAGGATTGCCTGAGCCCAGGTGTTTGAGGTTGCTGTGAGCTGTGATGGCACTGTACTCTAGCCCAGCGACGGAGCAAGATCCTGTCTCAAAGAAAAAAAAAGGTGGGGGGGGGGGAATGGGCCGGATCACAAAGTGTATTCTGTATTGTGTTGGGTTTGGAACTTATTCTGAATTCATGGGAGGCCCTTTTAGTCGAAGTTTAGAGGGCGAGCTGGCAAAGTCCCAAACTGGAGGGAAGACAAGGTAAGACATTATTGCAGTAAGATCTTTCCCTGAGCGTCTCTCACATGCACGGCTGACACCCCTCGATCCAAACCTCGCCTCTCCCCGCTGCCTCCCGTCCCCCATGCCACAGCGGGGCGAGCGGATGGCGTCACCCCACGGGGAGCCCTCTAGAGACGGGGAGTTGGTGCTGCTCTCTGGGCAGAGACGGACGAGCTTCCGGCCTCCCTACCTCTCCACGGCTCTCTCAGCACCGACCACCATCCGAAACCTTCTGTTTCGGCCCCTCTTCCGCCTTATCTCCCGCTATGTGTTGTTGACTCTCTGGAACTTTCTGGAACTCTCTGGAACTCTCCTAAGCCATTTTGTCTCTCCCCCTTCCCGTTGTAGCCTGCTTTGTGCCACTGCAACAGAATGCCTGAGATGGGTAACTTGTAAAGAACAGAGTTTATTTTCCTGCCGTTCTGGAAGCCGGGAGGTCCGCGATCCAGACGCTGGCAGGGTCGCTGTCTGGTGAGGGCTGCCCTCTGAATCCATGATGGGGCTTCCATGCTGCGTCCCCCGAGAGGAGAAGCGCCATGTCCCCTCACGGCGGGAGGCGGGAGGGCGGGCTGGCGTGGCCCCACGTGAAGCCTCTTCAGTAAGGGCCTTAGTGCCGTTCATGAGGGAGGAGCCGTCATGGCCTCGTCACCTCCCACAGCCCTCACCTCCCCACACCTTCACGCCGCCAGCCACTACGTTCCCATGGCCCTCCCCACACTCCGAGTCAGCCTCGCTCATTACTGTTTCTCCCCAATTTCCTGACCAGTGCCACTTCCTCAGGGACGCTGGATGTCCCCTCTGCTACCTGTCCTGGTGGCCGGAGTCTCTCCTTTTGGGCATTTATCTCAGTTGCAGAGTAACACGATTCGTGCGATCCTTTGACTCTTATCTTTCTTCCCCCCACACCTGTCAGTTCCATGCGGGTAGGGCGCTTGGATCACCATTTATCCTGCCCACCGCTGAGCATGGTGGTGTCGCGTAGCTAGTGGCATCCCGAGGCGGTTCCCAGTGGGTGCGTCAGAGACGACGGGAGTCTGGACCGAGGCGTCAAGAGGCGGACCGAGGAAGCGGGGTGGGTTTGCGGGGTTTAAGAGTGTCTGTCTCTGAAATGACTTGGAGAATATCTACTCCAGGGCTTTTACCCGGGTGGCCGAGTACGCGGTAGTGTCGTAAATTTAAACAGGAATTGTTGAAGGCACACAAGGTCGGAGGGAAATAGACCAAGGGAGCCTCTATTGGGGTGAAGAAGTTCTGCATCGTGATTTGGGTCGCGGTTACATGGATCTAGACGTAGGATAAATTTTCGTAGAACTCCAGACACACACGGCAGAACCCGAACAAGGTCTGTAGATGGCACCAAAGCCAGTTTCCTAGTTTGGATGTGGTCCTACAGTCATGCGATATACTTCTGTTGGGGGAAGCTGAGTAAAGGGGACATGGGACTACTCTGTATTGCTTTTGCAAATCCCTGTGAGCCTGTAATTATTTCAAAATCAAGTTTAAGAGAGAGAGAGAGACAGAAAGACAGACATTAGTAGGGATTTTGGCGAATGCAGTGCAGTATATGGAATGCAATTTGCTCCCCACTGCCCCTGCTAAGACTCTTTCTCTTCATCTCAGTTCTTGGCCTTCAGTCCTCGTTGGCTTGTCTTGCGTTCTGGGTGCCTGGCTCTGCCAAGTCGTCCACCGGCTTCATTTTCAACCTTTCCCATGTGGACGTTCCCAGGGAATGTCCTGACCCCCGCGACCTCCCTCAGTGACTCACAGGCTATGACACTTTCTCCCACCCATTCAGCACCGCAGAAAGACCAAGCAGGTGGGAATCCCGCCCCACCTTCCCACGCGGCCCGGCTGTCTGTCCCTGTGAAATGCCACATAGTGAAGGAATGACACTGACAAAATCAGTAGGAAATGGGAGGCTAATTGCTAGACCAACATTTCCGCATAGGCATGTTTTATTCAGTTGTTTTAACAAAAAGAATATTATACAACTTATTTTTCTAATAAAGAAGAAGAATATCTGACTTTTATTGAGCTCAGTATCCCTTAGTGGTTAAAAGAGCAGCCTCTGGAGTCGGCCAGCCCTGATGGAATTCAACCCAAGCACAGCTACCTTGACCTTGGGAAAATTACTGCACCACACTTGGTCCTGGTCTCATCTGTGAAACAGGAGTAATACTACCTAACTCATACATCTGCGAAAATTAACTAAGACAGTGAACTCAAAGAGCTGACCACGGTGCCTGACACTTAGGAAATGCTCAGTAAGCATTAGCCTTTGTTATTATGTAATTTTTGCTAGGTGTTCTTTGTGTGTTATGTCCGTCCATATATTTTTAAAATTTATGCATAACAACAACTCTACTCGGTTGAGTATTTTATCATCATTGTCTGGGTGAGGAAATAGAGGCTCAGAGCAGTTAGGCAACTTGGCCAAGGTCATACAGAGGGTAAATCATATCATGGAGATTACAACACAGGCCACGACATTCTATTCCATCTCCGAACAAACTCAGGGGACCCCCCCCCCACCATTATAAATGCAAAAGGAATGCCTTATCCAGGTAATTCCTCCACAAAACGAAGTGTCTAAACAAGGCTTTGAGTCCGCTTTTGTTTTGTCTGCACCGTAATAATGGCAGTCATTAAAATCTTCCTGGAAGTCACTAAAATCTTATTGGCAGGGGTGTTTTTATTATAAGAACATCTTCCTATAAATTTTGTTAAGTATTCCGTCTTTGTTATCTTGCTAAAACAGAAGGGGGTTGTTTTGAGAAGTGGAATCCGTGAAATTAGAGAGCTGGAGATGGACGCACACCTGACTGTGCCCGGTGGAAGGTTGTGAGGCCACGCGTGGGCCATGCTGGGCCTTCCTGTGGCCACGCCTGGCTAGCTAACAACATATTGCCAGTGAAGTGCGGGGCAGAGACGTAACCCGACATGCCCCAGGTTGCCTAGCTAGTAACTGAGCCCCACTTTCATCAGTTCTAAAACTAGAAAAAAAATACCTGCCTTATCGGGTTGTTGGGAATTAGAAATGTCTATAAAGGGCCTACCACTTAGAAGGTGTTCGCGCGTTGCTATTACAGTCGGTCCACATTCAACATGCAGTTGTGGCAAGGTCTGGCATCTCATCATGACGGTTTTAACTTTCGTGGAAACTAAATTTGTCCTTTTGAAACTCCCTCTTCTGGTTTGCCCTTAATCCAGGAACCTCTGTGACATTACAAGCTCGCAGCAGCACATCTTAATACATGCTAATTCCCTTCCTTCCTGGTGCTGGGGAATTTCAATAGTGGCTCACCGCACAGGATGCCTCATGGCATGGGGAAAATCGCCAGAAGATAAAATAGCAGATTTCATGGTACTTCGTTTTTTCATTTTCCCATATGTCCAAGTCCTATTGGTAGCCTTCAAGACCCAGGTAAAGTGTAATTAAGTGTGTATTAGTGGTTCTCAACCCTGACTTCAAATTGGAGTCATTTGGGGAAGTACAGGAAACTATCAAAACTTGGTCCCGTTCCACACCAACTACATTAGAATCCCAGGAATCTTATGCTCAAGAATCCTTATTTTTTAAGAGCTTCCCAGTTAAGTGACTCTAATATGCAATCAGCGGTGAGAACCTGAAACTTATCCTAAATCCCACCCCCACCCCACCCTCAGCTATGTGATACTTGTTGACTGGAATAAAGGAATTAATGGTGTGAATGAATGAATACCCCTTAGGTGACTGCATAATGGTCGTCTTGCATTTTGCTCTGATGTTCATGTTCAATATCCCCTAGTAGAAACGTTAGATCCTCCTTGTGTTCTATCCTGGCAGTTTCTGTGGACCCCATGGTGCCTTAGGGAGAGTAACACTCCGCTAATACCTGCCATGGGAGTAGAAGGTTGATAATGAACACCTGCCACATGGCAACAAGCTTTATAGTCCCACCTGTTAAGAATAACTTACTCTTTTAACACTTTAAAAAATTTCTTTTTGTGAATTTGTATAACAAACTTTTTTTTGCTTATAATAAAAACATGAACCTGAGTGTTCTCTATGGGCACGAATTGTCTCTGAGCCTGCTGAGATAGTTCTGAAGCTTATCTTAAAACCGCTATGTCAAGGCTGGGTGCGGTGGCTCACGCCTGTAATCCTAGCACTCTGGGAGGCCGAGGCAGGCGGATTGCTCGAGTTCAGGAGTTCAAAACCAACCAGAACAAGAGCGAGACCCCGTCTCTACTATAAATAGAAAGAAATTAATTGGCCAACTAATATATATAGAAAAAAATTAGCCAGGCATGGTGGCGCATGCCTATAGTCCCAGCTACTCGGGAGGCTGAGGCAGAAGGATTGTTTGAGCCCAGGAGTTTGAGGTTGCTGTGAGCTAGGCTGACGCCATGGCACTCACTCTAGCCTGGGTAATAAAGTGAGACTCTGTCTAAAAAAAAAAAACTTAGAAAACAGGTATGTCAATAGCTGGCTGGGTCCCCAGCCCTGTAGCGAGGGCAGGAAGAGCCATCGAAGCCCCAGGTGGGCTGGTGTGGGGCGATGGCGCCACTGCCCCTCTTCTTCCTGCTTGATGGTAACCCCCCCCCCCCCCGCTCCTCACACTTACTCCCTGGCACACCTTTCCAGTTGTTCATGGTCTCATATTTTGGGGAGCACAAACCCTTACTAAAACATCCCCCCAGGCCATCCCCTGTGCAAACCTAGCTTGACCACATGCAGCCGCCTTCAATCACTGTTGACCTCATTTGCTATCATTTTTTTCCCCTGTAAAATATATCGTTGCTATGGGGACGGGGAGGTTCACACTTCCTGGGCACTAAGGTCCCGGGTACTTACAGATCAGCTTCATGTGGGCTTTTTTATTCCAGTTGGTCCAAACCCAGCTCTTTCTTGATTCACCTAAGTTTTGCAGTCAGAAACACGCAAGCATTATGCAGTTTCCTTTGATTCGACTTTCTCACCATCAAGTTCACAGTGACCTGTACGTGCTCACTGGGCTCTGTGACTTCCCATGTTCTGTTTCTGCCACCTCGCCCTGGCGTCTTTCCTTCCTCCAGCACAATAGATACTCCTCCGGCCCACGTCCTGGCATCAACACTCCCCATTCACAGTGACGTTTACCGACGTACATGTGGGCACAAGATCCTTCGTGACTCCTCCACCTGTCCACCTGGGGAACGGAAGAAGATCTCAGCAGTCTTTGAATACAAATAATTAACAAAAGAAAAATCCCAGCACCCCACCCCCACTGGGACAGATGAAAGGAAAACAGCAAAATAAGAAAATCCCCATTCGGACTGAACACTAAGGGAACGTCCGATGAAGCCACGCCTATTCAAAACAAAAATAAAAATGGATTTTGCTTACAGACTGCTGGAATGTTCCTGGCATGATTCTTGCTGTCCTCATGGGTGGTAGACTTTTAAAATGTGGAAGATGAAAGATACTGTTGTGAGCATTGAACATCACATTACAAATGTGCCCATGGTAGTTAATAAATTGTCAAAAATAATAAGACCACTGCCAAGTAGAAAAGCTATAAATAGCAAAAAAAAAAAAATCAGATATGACTGCAGTGGATTCTTTAGGAAGATCATTTTCCTCCTAAGTAATTTCTATGAGCAATACACAGCTCTTCAATGGTGAAATCTACATTCCTAGCTCCTAAAGTGAACAGCCTGTGAATTAGAATGCTCCCAGAGACTGGGAGTTAAATAGACTTGCAACTACAGGGTGGCCATTACATTAAGTGATTTAATGAACACCGATACCAAGGAAATAAATCAAATGCAAACAATCAACACCAATCAAGGAAGCTGAGCATTTCAGCCACTTAAAATGTATTAAATGAGTGTTTCAATCACAGTGGGCACTTTTTCACAAACTCTCTTAATCAGCCAGCATCCTTCTCAGCAGAGTGGCCGCTGCATGTAAACACAATGATCTGGAAAGAGGCCCATGGTCCACTCGCACGTGGGCACTGTTAGGACCAGAGATTCTGCATAGGGCGTTTGTAGACAGAGTAAACAACAGCAGGGGGTGTCGGGAAAAGTCAGTGAGAGTCCAATTTAAAAAAAAAAAAAAAAGCACTAAACAATATTTTGTATGCAGTTAAAAAAAAGAATCTCAAACACAGAATAAAATTTGAGGTCTAATTCCAGGAAGCTAATTCACCCCTTAAGGTAGTTTCTTATGTCTTTTCCATAAAATTTCTATTCATATAGAAGTCCTTATAGCTACATCTTTATCTGTATATTTATTATGCGGACATATATGCATATATAATTATAAGTACTATAAGACTGATAAGTATATTATGTGTATTATATATGTATAATATATATATCTTCAATACATATGGTTTATTACTATAGGGACATGCCTAAATCCATTGTTCTATACCTTGGTTTTGATATTTAATGATATATCTGTTATGAGATCTTTCCATATCAGTCTATAAAGGTCCTTTGCATTCTGTTTAAGGTTTGCATAATATTTTATTGTCTGAATCCATCATCATTTGTGCAACCAATCCCCTTGTTAGATACTTAGATTATGCCCAGTGTTGGGGACAATAGTTTCTTGAACACACACACACACACACACACATACTCATATTTCATCGCTTTACATGTATTATTTTATTTAATTCTTATTTAAGTGTCAGTATTGCACCTTTTTATAGACTATGAAACTGTGGACCAGAAATGTTAAGTAATTTTCCAGAAGGCACTCAGGTAATAAACATATAACCCATCTTTTAAACCCAGACGTCCTTTTAATTTTGATGTTATGCCATTAATCACGATACTGCATTTTGAGTTTTTGACCAACGTTAAGACTACTGGAGTCGTAATGCAAGTGTATATACTTCAAAAATGTGTATATTTGGAAATATTGAGGAAATAAATGTCCTTTCTTGTCTTCTTTCCAGAGAAAAAGCCGAGTACATCATTTCAATCATAAATGGTGTCCGAATTGTAAGAGATAATGTCAGTGTTAACAGAAAGTGAAGGTGAACATTCCTCCTTATGTAAGAGTCTTGTGACACTCCTATTAGCAGCTCCACTTGGAGGAATTTATTTTGTATATACGTGTGTTTGTGTGTGTGAGTGTGTGTGTTTGTGTGTGCATATATATTTGTTCCTAGGAGAAAGCTTTTTCACTTGAAAATAGTAGGCGAGTTTGAAGTGTTCTGTTTGTTCTTTCTTTTCTACTCTCTATATCTTTGAAGAGATTTTGTTCTTTGTACTTTCAAGGAACTCTGGTTGGGAGAAATCGAAGTATTTGATTCTTAAAATTCCAAGTACTTTTGGAGGCTCGGAAAGCACATTTGAAGGTTCTCCCAATCACACCTGCCATGAGCGCCCCCACCCATCAGAGCATAGCGACCTGACCTTGGGGGTGGCTCAGGAGTGAGAGCCTGGCCCACCCAGGCCAGCGCACTCAGTCCAGAAATTGCCGGGGCGGGGGTGGAGGACAGCAGCTCCATGCGGCCGGTTAGGAGTTGTGACAATGGGAACCGGGAAGAGGAATAGCCACCTGAGATGAGGGAGGCTGCAGGAGAAAGCAGACCCGAGGGGCAAGGGGAGAACAAGTCCACATGGCATCGCGCAGACACCCCTGCTGGACCGTGTCTGCCCCCACATACTTCAGCCTCGAGAGCCAGCAAACTCCTTTCCTCCCCTCGCCCTGAACGCAGTCCGAACTGGGTTTTCCTGCGCTTTGCGTCTAGAGCCCCAACTGACACGGTCCCCTCTCACGTAGGTAGTAGTGTTTCTGTACGTCTCGTCATCCTTACGAAAATCCCTGGAGAAATTTTGACTTCCTAACATAAAATAAATAAAGTCTATCACTACACTATCCTTTCTGGTCTAGCCTCTGCCTCACTGTCAAAGTCTTTTTTTTTTTTTTTTTTTACTGAAATGCAGATTTGGTTACATCCCTCCTTCCATCAAAAAAAATATGAGTCTCCCGGGCTTTTCTGCAGAGTGGACTCTGTGTGTTTCAGTTTGGTAGTCGAAGCTGTTGGGCATCTGGTCAACCAGCCTTCAAGTCCCAATGCCCCGCCCTGCGCAGTCTTGCTGCAGGGAGACCGGGGAACCCGCTGCCTCCCCTAGCGGGCAGCAGCAGGGACCTCCACAGCCTCTGGCTTTTGCTGCGCTGTTTCCTCCTCCAGGGCGTGGCCTTGCCTCCCGGTCTGCTTTGGCACATTCCCATCTCCTTTGGCAATTTTCTTTTTTTTCCAGTTCTGGAGCCCATGGGTACCTCTGACAGTGTGCTATGTCTTATATTTGATCAGAGTTACCGATTCATATTTCTTCCTCATCCTCCTGTTGGGGGACTCCTCGGCCGCGACTGCGTCTTCCCGGGGGGTGGCGTGCAGTGCTGACTCACGGTAGACACCCGTGCGTGTATGCGCACGGACTCACAAATCAGCAACAATGGAACGAGTGATGCACTTTTTACCCCTTGTTTTTTTGCAAGCACGTCATATGGGTTCATGAATATAAGCCGAACGATCACTTTACTTTCTTGTTTCCTTATTTGTACTATCTTGGAGGCTTTCACTCCTGGGATGAAATCTGGCACTCAGTACCTTGCCAGACACGTTTTCCTTTAGGTTATTGATACTGGCTTCGTGTGGTTATGGAAGATCCCCCTCTAAGGCTATGCGTGTGCACCAGTGGTTCCATTTTTCCTTTGTCTGTTCACTGATTTTTATTAAGCACTTCATGGAGCCCAGACCATGGCCAGGCCACAGCAGACCAGAGATGAGAGAGTGTGCTTCCTGCCTCTGGGATCCCACCCCAGCACCCACCAGCTTGCACGGTTGGATCCGACCCTCTCCTGCCCTCCATGCACCGGCAATAGCCGGTATCTATTCACATCCTTCTGTGCGCCAGAGGCAGTAGTAGGTGCCCCGTGTGCACTTTTGATGATCCTCTTAACGATTGTGTGAGGTGTTGGAGTCCTGACCTCACAAAGGCGGACACAGAAGCTCAGAGAGCTGACGTGACCACACCAGGCCCCTGCGGCTGCTCGGGAGTGGAACTGGCGTTTGGACCACGTTTCATTCGACGCCAAAGCCACTGCTCCCTGATGCCTTTCCACGGCCGTGTCCTCTTCTCATCGGGACTGCCTTTTGGCTTTCTGGAGGCAGTGAACATCTTTCTCTTGCTTCCTCGGTCATAATTTCAAGCTCTCTCAGGCCGCCCAAACCATTTCAACAAAAATGTGCAGCTTATCTTTGCCCATCTCTTTCCTAATTCCTCTTGCGCTTAAATGTTTTTAGTTCTCTTAGACGTCCTATCTATACCCATGTTTTGGGTATCTGTATAAACAGAATTATTTTGGTTGCAAGTAACAGAAACCCAGTTGACAGTCATTGTAAGAAAACAAAGCAACACGGCCCAAATGACTATGGAATACATTGAATCGTGGGACTGAGAAGCTGTTGTGGGTAGCCGACCGAACTAACTGCACGGCTGCTGGGACGGGGTGTCTGAGACTGGACCTCAGGATTTTGTGACTGGCACCGATGGCCCAGTCCTGCCAGGACATTTTCTCTTGGCATTTACGTCTCACCTGCACTTGTTTCCAGCTCTAGGTGGGCTGTCAGTTTCTCCTGCTGAAGATAGACTTCCTCTAAGTATCCCAAAAAGAGAAGGCAGGCAAATCCAACATTTTATCTCTAGAGCACCGTGATCTCCCTCTCCCCCCAGAGAAAGGGCCCCCCTTCCTTGCCAGCTCCAGCAGAAAAATCCATGGGAAGGATTCCAGTTGGCTTGGCTTTGAGTTCATCCTTCACCCAGTCTCTGAGGCTGGGAAGAAGAGTGTGACAGTGATCGGCAGTGCCGTGGCAACACTGCCGGTTGGAGAAGTAATTGGCCCAAAGTAAAAGGGGTGATTCCACCAGAAGAGAGAGAGAGGGTGAGAAAATAGGCAAGCAGGCAAGACATTAGATGCTGCAGTCAACTAGGAAAGGAAGAAAGGAAGAGTTAGGATCTGTACTAGCCTGAGCATGCGGGTGATAGGTAGAGAGCATTTGTCAGGCTGTCTGGAGTTGCCTCAGTTGGTGACACTTTTCCTGTCCTGTGCGACGTTGGCCACTCTCAGTCATATCCAGGTTTAGATGTTAAAGGGTATGTCCACATTAACGATAGAATGCAGTATTTGAACTTCTGGGTGTCTTGGAAACTTCAGAAGAGAATAGCCTTCATCCCCTTGTCTCCTGGAATCTTGCTGGACACACAAGAGCCACCCAGTTTTCAGTGGGCTAAGAAACGACCCAGCCCTGGGCTGGGATCAGAGGGTCACTTCTGTAGTCCTGGCTCTGCCACTCGGTCACCCATGTGATTTGGGGCCCATCATCTCAGCGGTCTGAGCCTCACCTGTAGAACCAGTTGAGATATTATGAAATGTCTGTGAAGTATGCACAGAAACATGAGGGAGAGGCCACTAGCTCAGGAATGGGAAAGTAGGCTGTGCAGTCCCGTAGTCACTAAGGCAGTAATAATAGCAGCCAACATGTATTCTGAGTGCTTGGTCCATCTAGACATGGTGCCAAGCTTGGCACATCAGTCACCTCCTTTTATCCACTAAACAACCCTACAGGACAGTCGCTGTCATTAAGTCAGCATTCCAGATGGGAACATTGGGGTATAGAGAGGCAAAGACACTTGCCCAAGTCACGCAGCAAAGACTCGGCAAAGCCGTGATTCAAGCTCAGACCCGAGCCCTTCTCTGCCGGGCCATGTTGCATGGCTCCCAGACGCGGAGTGCACGAGAGCGCGGCAGGCGGTAGAGTTTTCTTCCCCAGCTCTGACTCCTTCCCCTGGCTCTGCTCGGAGGACAGCAGCGGCCGGGCTGTCACCGGCTCCAGCCACCCTCCAAGATGGCAGGGCGTCCCAGCACTGGCTAATGGCTCTGGGATGATCCCGAGCTGAGGTGCGTCCATCCCTTTGTGCTCTGACACTGATGTCACTGTCGGTTGACAGTGAGCTTTATCATCAATCCCTTCAAGTACAAAAGGCCACTGTTCGGAAACTGTCATTAAAAGCAGCCTCTCTTTTTAAAAGCAATCTCCCTTTTATTCCCTCCATAATAGGAACCAGTGTACCAGAAGAGGCTGACCTTAAGTTGAGCCTGTTTAGTTAAGGAAAAAAAAAAAAAAGAGGAGATAGAATAGGTTATGTTTTTAATGTATTTAAGATTGGAGATACAGAATTAGAATGGAACTGGGGGTAGGAGGGGGCGGAAGGCAGGACGGGAGGAAGCAGAGGTGGCCTTGGGTTTTCTTTGCTTTTGGATAATGGGCAATTTCCAGTTAAATCAACACAGTCTGTTTCGCAGTCTGTCTCCCGGTGATGTACGTACTCTTTGGACAGGGTTGTGGGCTGCCTAAAGATCCCTTTTAGCCACCAGACATGGGTATAAATAAGCTTTATGTAGGCACAGCTGCTAAGAGTGCTGTGGGTAGAGGGTGCTCTGAAGGGCGAGGCCAGGAGGGACCCCGGGGAAGGCAGGGGGTCGGGTTCCACTGCACAGACTCCCTCTAGCGTCTCTGTCATGTTTTAGTGGCCTTTCAGGGGAGGCTATTTTTATTTTAATTGGAAATTAAAAAAAAAAAAAAGATGTGTGTGATTGAGAAGTGATTTAGTGTGGAGGGTAAGAACGTGAGTTTTGTAACTGGGCTCCCGAGATTCCAGTGTGCCTCAGTCTGGGAGCCTCTTGACAGAGCCCAGGCATCCGAGGCCGCAGTGAGCTACGATCGGGCCACTGCACTCCAGCCTGGGCCACAGAGCAAGACCCCGTCTCTAAAAACAAAAAAACAAAAAACTACCTTAGCTTCTGCCGTGTACATACCGGACAACCAGCGTGCATGCCGTGTAACCTCTCTGTGCTGTGTCCGCAGCCTCAGACACACCTGCCTGCACGGGCATTAAATGAGCCGGTGCACGGGAAGAGCTTAGAGGAGGGCTCAGCCGACATTCGCTCATCGTTTGCATTTTTGGGGTGCTTTCTCTGCACCAGGCTCCGGGGGTGCAGTGGTGGACAAGACAGCCACAGAATGTCACGGACATAAATACGGCAACAAATCGAAACCGATCCTGATGCATTTGGGGAGAGCAGTGAAGGACGACGCTCGCTTGGGCTCAGTCCCCGTCCCAGCCAGGGTCCCTTACTGGAGGTTATTGGGAAAGACGTCTGTGAAGAGGAGCCACTCTGGCAAAGGGCACATGGGTGACCAGCTATGGGAAGAGTGTCGCAGCGGAAGGGAACAGAAGGCATGTAGGTTCTGACAGCCAGGAAAAAAGAGGTTGGTGTTTTGGAGGAGCCGAACAGAACCGGTGTGTGTGGCTGGAGAGCTGAGCGGGCAGGGGTGGCCCAGCGGGGGACGGGCACCCGGCAGGGGTGCGATGGGGTCTGGGCTTCCGCACCGAGTCCAGTGATGGGGAGCCGCTGGGGGGTTTGAAGAGTGGCCCTGATCCGTTTCACATCTTGAGATCTCTCTGCAGGGTGGGAAATGGCTTGTAGGTGCCACGGAAAGGCTGGAAGGAGCCAGTTGCCGTTGACCAGGCCAGAGGAGTCAGGGACTCCGCCTGGCGGTGGCAGCGGCAGAGCAGCCCCTACCAGACAGGGCCTGGTGGTCTAGCTGTGCTCCCGCCTGTTGGCCTTACTATGTTCACCTGCCATTGACCGTTTGTTGTTTTCACCAGGCTGCAAGGGCGGGGGCTACCTTCCTTCCTTCCCTCCTCCTTTTATGCACACTCTGTTCCTTGTCCAAGGCCAGGCCCTGAGAAGGCGCTCCGTACCCGTGTCGTGGGCGAACGTACCTGCTGCAGTGCCCATTGCGATGTTTAGTTTTCCAAGCCTGTGTCATTAGAACACCAGGCGATCTCCTCCCTGAGTAGGAAAGTCGTTCCTCTTGACTCTGCAGTGTTCGTGACGGGGAGGTGGCATTCTGGTTGGTCTCCACGTCAGTCAAGGCTTGGCGATGAGTTTTTGGCAGGAAGATGTCCCCTTCGCTCCTTACCTGTGGTGCGTCAACCGGGAGCCCCAGTTAATTTCCACGCAGGAGAAGCCTTTGAAAGCCAGGCCTCCTTTATGCTCTGGGCGGGTTTGAGAGGGGTCAACCCTGTTCAGATTGGTCCCCTGCCCCTGGCGGGGCAGCCTGCTGGCTGTTCTCAGCGTGCAGCGTGTCGCGGAGAGGAAGCAGAGCAGAGAACCAGGGCACTTCCCAGCTTGAGTCAGGCCTGTCTGGTGCGGGTTCGTTATTTTGCTGGAAATTAATCCCCCAAATGGCAGGCGTAGCGTGTTCGAATTCGAGCTGCTGGTGCATTTCATGGCCAAGTGAACTTGAGCGCGGTTTTCGGATTATCCACCCCGGCTGGCTGTCCTCGCCTCTGAACCCTTCCATTAGTGTAGACCATTGAACGATACCTGGTTTTTGTGTTTTCACACCCAATTTGATGTCCTTATGGCATCGGAGGCGGGCTGGGGAGTGTGAGATGGGCTGGACCGGCTTGCTGCCACTCGCAGTGAGGCTGGCGTGGTTTGCAGACAACGGCTATGGCTTAGCGAGCGCTTCCCATTGTCCAGTCACCATGATCTGCCCTTAGCGATGGTGCTCACACTGTCCTCACACACAGCGGCCCTACAGTCATCATCATCATCATCATCATCATCATCAGCTCTTAGTTGGCATTCACTGTATGTCAGGTGCTATTGTAAGCGGTGACGCGTAGTAATTCGTTTAATCTTCAAAATAGCCCAGGAAGCAGTAATTCCAACACCAGAGGAGGAGGATCACGCGCGCTAGGGTCTGGACGGCACCCTGGACGTGAGAGCCCTGCCTACGATGTAGGTGCCACTGTTATTCTCATGTTACAGGGAGTTCAGAAAGGTTAAGTTACTCGCCCAAAGCCACACAGCCAGTATGTGATGGCGTCAGGAATTGAACTCAGGTCTTTCCGTCTCCAGAGCCCCCCTTTTCTTTTAATTACAGCAGCTTGAGGACCAAAAGCCGGATGTTTATGGTCGGTGGGTTTGGGATAGTTAATGCTATGATAGAGGAGGTATCTTCCAGATTTTTATCAGAGTGCAATTTTGCAACGGACAGCAGGGCAGGGCAGGTGCGGGATCTGCTCTGTCCTGCACTGGCGCAGGGACGTTGACCTGAAGAAATTCCAAAATCCCCTGTTGGCCAGGAGAGCAGGATATTATAGGATGCTCTCGGCTTGCTTTCTTTTCCGTGCCAACTCGGGTTTTTGTTTTGTTTTGTTTTTGGTAAACTTCCATTCGTGACTGTGTACAGCCAGGAGCCAGAAGGACAACAGCGGCTTTGTAAATTTGCAACAGATATTCAAACAAGATAAGTACATAATTAGCATGGAGCGGCAGATGAGGTAGCCTGGAAGATTTAAATTCTGCATAGGGAATTAGCAAACAGTTCCTGATAATGGCTTTCCAAATATGTTGCCGTTAGATGGATGTGAATGGGGCGTGTAGACACAGCCCGTGTAGACGGTTACTAATACAGTGGATTGTTCAAGAACGAGTTATTGTGCACTTGCCATGTGACAAGCAAGGTGCTGGAATACTTGCATGTAGAAGGCGTTCTTCACAATAACCCTGTAAGGCAGTTGCTGCTATTCTCCACTTCTACAGATAGGGGCACCGGATCTCTGATTGTTGAAGGGACATGAGCGTGATACCCCTCTTTCTCTCTGTGTATATCAATATCATCTCTATCTCAAGCTTCATCTTGGTCTCGGTCACACACACACGTACACACATCCCTCTAATAAAAGGCAAAGCCGGGATTTGAACTCAGTTCCCATCTAACTTCAATTCTATTCCTCCCAGAGGAAATTTAACATTACAGGTTTCAACAAAACGGTGATTAAAGGGAATCCAGTTTGCTTCAACCTAACAGGTCCATGCTTCCCAATCACTGTCATTTCAGCCCTCTGCACAGTGACCACATCCGTCCTGGGTGTGGCACCTACTTTGAGACAGGCACCGGGCTGCACGGCTCGCTGTGCAAACTCACAGCAAACCTTTGAGGCAGGCACCGTCACCACGTCTGTGACTGACGTGAGAAATCTAAGGCTCGCTTTCCAAAATCACAGAGTTCGTGCCAGGACCCAGATCTGGTTTCTTTGAGACCTTGAGTTTGCACTCGTGACCACACGCTCTTCTGTCTCCCGATCCGGGCTTGACAGGTGATTGATAATAGATAAATAGATAGATAGATAGATTAGATAGATAGATAGATAATAGATTAAATAATAGAGACAGAGATCTGTGTGCATATTAGTATATATACACACACATACACATATAGAATATACACCCATGTCCATATCTATGCATTTAGGATTTGAGACTGTGCTTTCTCTTTCTTCTGGGTGCCCTGGCCAGCTTGCTGCATCCGAAGTGGGGGTGCGCTTAACTCCTTGGGAGCATCGGTATTCCTCTTCGGAGCAGCCCTGTCACAATAGCAATGGGAAAAAAACCAAAAGAGTGGTGCAGGGAATATAAATGGGTTATTTTTCTCTTTAACTCTGCGTAGGACAAAACTCTCATAAAGGACGAGGGAACAAAGGTTCCGTGAGAAACATACACCAGGGGACTTTAGCTCTCTCCGATAGAGGCTAATGGGAAGAGAGACTTAGGATGCGGGAATTCCAGCAAGAGTTTTAGGCTGCCTGGCTTGGTGGAGTTCATGGTCCTGTGCATTTGGAAGCCACCTGTCAATAGCATTGATTGAATATCTGCTCTGCAGACAAAGCTGTTGTATGTCGCCTCTCTTATATAGCTCCCGAGTCAGTGGTGTGGATGTATATGGACTAAACAGATGTATTCAGAGAGAACATTTCTCCCTCTAAGTGATTGTCAGTAATCTAAGTATCTATCAAAATAAGTGATTCTTTTTATCAAAATTATGGAAGATGTCATTAAATGTGAACATGCAGCCCTATGATCAAAAACAGGAGATTTCTGGATCATTAAAAGCTGATGTGACATTAAACCCTTAACTTTTGAAAGGCAGAGGAGTGGAGTGCTTAAGGGTATGGCCTTGGTAATCACCCTGGCTGAGTCCGAAGCTTGGTCCCAAGGTCCGTATGATCTTGGTCAAGGTGACTATTCTGAACTTTGGACTCCTTTTCCATAAAAGGAAGACTATTTTTAATATCCCTGCAACCGTCCTAAACCCTTGACCCATGCAATCCAGTCTCCATATGAAAATCCATTCAATGGAAATGTTATAGCTGTCCTTTAAAATTAAAATAATTTAAAACAATCTACTGCTTTCTCCTGAAAAAATATGTATATATTAATAAAGGAAATTTAATTCATAACTTTCAGCAACATACTTCTCATGTCCTGTTTTTTCCTGTTCTCTGGGATTTATACTGAGACACAACCTTTTTTTTTTTTTTCTTCCTTGAGATGTAATCTCACTCTGTTGCCTAGGCTGGAGTGCAGTGGTGTCATCATAGCTCACAGCAAACTCAAACTTCTGGGCTCAAGTGATCCTCCTGCCTCAGCCTCCCGAGTAGCTGGGGCTACATTTGCGTGCCACCGCACTCAGCTAAATTTTCTTGTTTTTTGTAGAGATGGGCACTCACAATGCTGGCCAGGCTGGTCTTGAACTCCTGGCCTCAAATTTTCCTCCCACTTTGGCCTTCTAAAGTGCTAGGATTACAGGTGTGAGCCACCACACCCAGCCAGGGCCATAACCTTTCATTGGCTGTGCCTCCCAATGCTGCCCCAACCGTCTACCCTAAGCCCATCCAACTTTTCTTTCTTTATTTCCCAGATTATTATTATTTTATACACACACACACACACACACACACACACAGTAAGGGGTCCAGTAAGGGGAAGAAATGAAGCCACTGGCCTTTTAAGAACAGAGAGTTCGTGCGAGGAGCATTGGAGCACAGGAATGAATGACAGAAGTTGTTGAGACCAGATTATATGGATTTTGAAAGAAGCCGGTCTCAGATTCCCACCTTGACCTCTGTCGCAGCTGGGACTGCTGGAAAGCGGGTGCACCAACGTGAGCAATGAGCATCTGGGACCAGGGCTGTTGGTTTCAGCACTGCGGACCTTTTAGCCAGATAATCCTTTTCGTGGGACGCTGTCCTGTGCATTTTAGGATGCTTGGTAGCGCCCCTGTCCACTGCACATGAGATGCCAGAGGCATCCCTCCCCCATTGTGACAACCAAAAAATGTCCCGACATATTGACAAATGTCCCCTGGGAAGAAAGTTACCTTTAGCTGAGAAACTCCGGGTTAGGATGACACTGCCAATAACCACGTGTGGGGCGCGCAGGAGGCAGACGAGACCAGAGGCCAGGAGCCCCCTCCGGAGGCTGCTCGTAAGCGTGGACGGAGAAGTCACAGGGTGTGTGCGCCCCCAGACATAGCCCTGCACCTCGTCCACCATGAAAAGATGTGATATTTGTAGGAGCTTTGATAAAGGAGCGTGGAGAGGGTCAGGGCATTTAGAAGGAATCACATGTGTCGCTTTTTGATGTTATTTTATTTTTCTGAATCTATTAAAATGGCTCCTTAGTCAAAGGAACAATAACTTTGGTCTCAGCGGGGGTATTAGCCAAATCGCTCTTTTCACTATCCAAATTAAAAGACGGCGTTGGCAACATTTGATGTCGAGTTTCTGAATAAGATTCCCACTGCCCTTATCCTGCCATCTTTTGTAACATTTTATTTATTTTTAAAACTCCTTAGAATGGTACATTTTTGTCTAGGTTCACTCAATCCTCTACTGCCAGCTGGCCGTTAAAGAAATCGAGAGAGAAAAATGCTGAAGCAACTGTGCTCCTGTTTATGTTGCATAATCAACCAAAATAGCCCCAGAAGCGATTAGACTTGAAGTTGCAATGACAGCAAAGATATCCTGCCGTTCACCTTGACCCCATTTACGACGGTATCATTTGCTCAGTTTTATTGTCTAAAGCAACAATTTCTCTGAAGAGTGTGTTTCTGATTGCACACACGTGTGTGTATATCCACTGATTAATTTTCTATCCTATTTCCAAATGAATCTTCCCCAGTCACAGTTCTACCTATGTCTCTCCTCTGCTCAGTAACTTTCAATGACTCCCTAGTGCTTACAGATCAACTCCAAGGCACTTAGTAGGGTCCTGAATGCCTTCCATCGTCCATATCCTCTGTGCTTACAGTCTTATCTTCTCCTACTAAATTTCACACGTTTCAATTTTTAACCAATCCAGGAGAACTTAAAAATGTATACAAAAAATAAAAATGAATCGATGAGTTTCTCAAGTTCATTTACAACCTTAGGTGAGCACTATGGAACAAGAAGACATAGACTTTCTTATACTCAGTTTCTAAATCAAAATTGTTATTTGCTTCTGACAGGGCTTCCGGTATTTAATTTTACTATGTCAGACAGGAATATCTAGAGCTGCGCATTCCAAGCGTGCGTGTTTATGAATTTTTCATTAATTACTCTGACTGAAATTGGATGCAAGCCTAGCTTAGAAGATCACCCATTGTTTATTTATTCAGATTGTTATCCAGGTCACCTACTATCCAATTAAGTCTATCATTATTCCTTTGCTTTTGCTTGTTTCATTCGCCAGACGCTTTGCTGGACGTCTTTTCGGTAGCCTTCCTCCCTTGTCTCTCCTGCAGACAAGAGTTCAACAACTGGTGTCATGAAAAATTCAACACGACTTATGTCCCAAGCGAGGGGAACAGGCTGCCTTCCTGGTCAACGCAGGTGGTTCATATTCCTGTGTCTCTATTTCCGCTTTCTTCTCTTAAATAAACGTGTGCGAGAACTAGGTGAAACATCTTACTTCCTTCTCTCCTCTGCAAACTCACTCTGCAAACGGTTCACCTCTACGCGTTCCCTTCCGGAGCATCCGCGGACGGAGCTGGGGAGAGAGGGCAACGTAGCAGAGGCAAAAGTACAAGTGAATTGACGGTTGTAAAATATCTGATGAAAACAAGTCTGTTTCCCCTTTAAAATATCCGCACATGGCCCTTTTTAGATGATTCCCTTATCTTGGTGAGCGGTGGCATCTGAGATTCCCAACTGTGGTGAATAGCCCCCGCCATGAATCTGCAGACTGCCGACCCTAGATACCCATTGCTGTGCAAAAATCTGTCGAGCTGGAGGAAAGTTCTCTCCCATTGCAAATAATGCCGCACTTTATATGCAGCCTGTGGTCCGTGACAAATGATGTATCGCCACAGGATTAAACATGCTTTTCTTTGTCATTGCTGGACAGAGACGACTTTGGTTTATGGATGTTCCAGATTACTTTCTACCTGCCTCTCGCGGCCGAGTGCAGAGACGTTTCATGACCCAGCGCCCCCACGTCTGATTCCAGATGACACTCGGATGGCCCCAGTGTGCTGCCACTGGAGTTTTAGGTATCTTAGGTCCTGGGACGTATAGAGGGCTCTGGCTTCTCTTCCCTCCCTGCACACCTGCCGAGGTTTGGTGGCGTCTTTCTGCAAGCGCTGTCCTTGGAGGTCTTGCAGACAGCGCGAGGGCACCTTTGCTTTAATACAGGGGAAATTCTGGAGTCGTGATTCTCGGGTCCAAACCATGTCCCTGTGAGCTCTTAGTCTGACGACTGGGTACAATCCGCTTAATCACTGTGTGCTGGTTTCCTCCTCTAGTTTATGAAGGTGTTAAAAGTGTGCACCCCTCAGGACTTTGTGGAATTAGAAGGGACTGTCAAAATGCTGGGCACAGCGTACAGGGTTGATGTCTCCACAGTCATGACATGAGGGGGGGTAAGTATGTCCCTTCCTAGAGGCTGGGGGACTTGTCAAGTGACGCAGCCGCAACCCAAAATGGGCATGGCGTACGGCATGTACTGGAATGGCTGCGGTTGACTGGGTTGAAGTGAATGGGACGGAGGGACAGAGGGACAGAGAGAAATCTGTCCGTAGGTTTTCATTAAAAGCCATAGGGAAAGAAACTATATTAAATATCTGTACTAAGAAAGCCTGCATCCTTTGAGAAGATGACATAATGTTGCTGAAAAGCAGAGCAGTGTTGATTTTCTCTCTGGACAAGGACAAAATATATTTATCTGCATGCATATTAGAGTTATTGAGAATACCCTCTGCTTAGAATGCTATCATCAACGTGTTGTGTAACTTGCAATGTGTCAAGCCCCTGCACTTACCTGGAATACACAACAGAGCGTTTAAAAAAAAAAACCCAAAACACAAATTAGAGTCAGTTTCTGCAAAGGCCTGTGAACAGATGCCTGGAGGGTTTCATTTTCGCATTCCCAGTGGAGGAGACAAAAATTGGCAGTTGTTACTTCCCTTCCAAAAAGCAGAAACGTCCTGGCATATTCTCATGGTTTGTGTTTTACCAAAATCAATGTCTCCAGGTCCTGATGCTATTCCTGTCTTTCTACTTTGGGGAGGCTGTTTTTGCTCTGTCTACCTTGTACCAAAATAGTGGGGCTGGGCAAAAGCAGCTTTTAAACACCTGGCTGTTCTAGCCTCTCCCAGATGTCTGATGACGGGTGTAATGGCTTTAGTGGCTTCTCTGTGCCCAGGAAGAGCCGTTCTGACCGTGCAGCCGACAGAGACAGGCAGCAGGCCATTCCCTGGGCCACCCTCATCATGCAACCAGGCCTTTGATTCTCAGCCATTCTCTCAAGCTTCACCTGCCTCATGTATGGAAATGCCTACATTAATTTTTTTTTCTTTGTGCGTTGGCTAGGCGAGCATTATATTAGGCTGCAAGGGATAGAAAACCCAAGAAACCTGAGAGAACAGTGGTTTAAAAAAGTTAGTTACTTTTCTCTGACATCAAGTAAAATCCAGCGATAAGAAAGACAGGGCAGGTGTAGAGACCCCTCAGTGTTCCTTCTATCAGGGTATTCCGCCATCCTCAACACTCGGCCTCCACCTTCTGATGCGAGACAATGGCTTGATTTCGGCCACCACAGCCTCAATCTGACAGGCGGGAAGGAGAATTGGGGCCATGAGGTCACATCTTCTCTCTGTAATGGCACTCCTAGAAGCGGTACATACCAAGCTTGCTTACGTCTCATCAGCCAGCAATTAGCCACGTGGCTGCACCTATCTGCAAAGGAAGCTGGAGAAAGTAACGTGTGTTATGGGTAGCCCTGTGCCCCGCCAAAGTCTTGAGTCTGTTTCCTAAGAAACAAGGGGACGGGGGAGGCCCGTGAGCATTCTTTGCCTCATCCCTATGGGTGGAAGCCGTGTTCACCGCAGCAGCAGCTTGTCAGTGTTGGCTGCAGGCGTGCATCAGCAGTGATGTTGCCATTAACTGGATCGCAGCAGCTCTCCCAACAATTGATCACTCAGTTTTATTTCCCCCCTTTATTAAGCCCAGATTATGTTAGGTTCTGGAAAGAATCAGAACAAAGGGCTGAGCATTGTGATTTATCATTTCAGGTTTAGGAGGAGAGAACAGAAAGCTTCATGATGTCTTTGCGAGCGGGGATTGTGTCTTGCTCATCTTTGGTTTTCTTTGTGTCCTCGATATTCCTCGATCCAAGAAAGGAGGTGCCTTGTGCACAGGGGTGCCCCGCGGCTTTGCTCAGTATCAAGTATCAACTTCCTGCCGCTCCAGGAATTTTGTTTGAAATCCCTCTATATACCAGTTCTTCAGCATGCCAGTCTTTCCTGGAATAATTCTAGCATAGAGTGTTCATGCTAAAACTATTGTGCTGGCGTGGGATGGCAGGGAGAAGGATATTTATGTTTTGATGTGGAGGTATAAAGGGAGAGGCTTTGATAAAGGCTTTCGGTTGGTTGGGGAGGAAAAAAAAAAAACAACAAACTTATTGGGAGGTCCATTTCTGGAATCGCCTGATTTGGACTGAGCAGCGCAGCCTCCAGTTATGAAACCTTCCCTCTCAGTGTTTCTTTTTCCCCATCTGTCTTCCACTCCGACAGATGTGGCCCATCTTATGCCCAATTCCACAAGACCAAGTCTCCCTCCCCGCCTTTGTCTGTCTCTCTCTCTCTCCTTCCTTGGAGCTTGGAGTGTCTGCTTCTGTCTGCTCCCTTCCTGGTTGGCGTGGTAGCCATTCCATTTGTTTTTATCATTTGAGGGATTTTCTTTTTGTTTGTAAATTTGTCATTATCTCCCACAAAGCGCCCTGCCACGGTTTAGTAAATATCTCGACATCTTCACGTGGAAAGCACCACTCCATCTGTGCGCTAGATGCTTCCGTCCCAAAATGCCATCCTGAAGGAGAAAGTTGGAACCGAAAGGGTTGGCAGCAGCGGACACCACCAGCAACAGCCACTATCACAGGATTAATAGGAATTAAATCTGCTTGAGCCGTGAAGTGAGCCAGCACTTTACTCGCAAGTGGGGCTAAACAAATTAAAAAGAAAACAGAAAAGAAAGATTTCCATTAGGCCGATCGTCCTAGACTATTTTTATGTTAATTTTACCGGGGCTGAATTTGCACTGGGCGTTCAATAACTATGCTCCGTAGAGTCTCGAAACTTGTATTTACCTGCCTTCTGCAACTGCCCACCCATGCTATTGGAGCCTCTTCTTGTAAAATGCAGCTTGTTTGGTTTTCCAGTGTCCTGTTGAGTCATCCATGCCGGTCACCATTTGACTGTCAGTTTCGCAGCTTCCCATCGTGAAGGGAGAGAAACTGAGGTCTGAGGAAGCGTGCAAACCGTCTATGTAACTATGCCACATGCCCTGCATGGAATTGGCCTGACTTTCTCCTAGCCCAGTCTCGCTGTGTGGGCGGCGGGCTCCAGGGGCCATCAAAGTAGTCATTGGCCTTAAGTGGCCATTGGATAATGCTGTCCTCTTGTTGGAAACCCATCAGGTAGTGTTAAAGTGAAGTCCAGCTCTCCCCCTGGCCCGTGGGGCCCTGCATGGGGAGATTCCAGCCAGACAATGCTCCTCGCCCACCCTGCTCCGGCCACAGCCACAGGGCCTTCTCTGCAGTCCGCAGACACACCATGCCCTTTCCCCCTTCAGGCCCTTCGTGCATGCTGTCCCCACGGCCAGAGAGCTCTTCCCTTCCACCCTCTCAGTAATCTGGGTCCTACTAGCTGCCACGCCCTGGGGAAGCCGTCTTGGGCCTCTAAGCACCAGAAGGTCACCAGCTAGTAACCTGTATTAGGTTTCTCCTTATCATGGCAGCAGAGCTTTTAATTATTTGGTTAGTTTTACGTGTTCAACTTCTGTCTTGCCCAGGAACCTTGTTTTCCTTGATGACTGCTTAACCCATGGTACACAGCACAGTCCCTGATGCTTAGTAAATGCACGGTGAGCACCGGTCGAATGATTGACACTGAGCTCTGCGTATGAGACCAGCTTTTTTTTTTTTTTTTTTTTTTTTTTGAGACAGAGTCTCACTTTATTGCCCAGGCTAGAGTGAGTGCCGTGGCGTCAGCCTAGCTCACAGCAACCTCAAACTCCTGGGCTCAAGCGATCCTCCTGCCTCAGCCTCCCGAGAAGCTGGGACTACAGGCATGCGCCACCATGCCCGGCTAATTTTTTCTATATATGTTAGTTGGCCAATTAATTTCTTTCTATTTATAGTAGAGTCGGGGTCTCGCTCTTGCTCAGGCTGGTTTTGAACTCCTGACCTCGAGCAATCCGCCCGCCTCGGCCTCCCAGAGTGCTAGGACTACAGGCGTGAGCCACCACGCCCGGCCTATGAGACCAGCTTTAAGAGCCAATATATGACGTCTAACCTCATCCTGCCTCCCTGTTCCTCGTCATGCTATCTCAGATATTGCAAGTGGGACTGATGGTCCAAAGACATTCTTTGTTCCATGTTTTTCCCTACGAGTCATTCAACAACCACGAAGGGAGCAGTTGCTTGGAGCCACGTTCTAGGTGCCACACAGCAGGAACCCTAAAACGAACATGGTGCCATTTGCACGCTCATGTGTTTGGTTGCCTTACTGTCTTTCCCGGCATCCCCTTCTGTTTAGCAGTTTGAATAGCTCACGACAGTTAGTAAACGTTTAAAGACCCAGAGGCTCCTCAGCGTCAGTGTTTCTCAGGCCTTTTTCTTGTGTGTGTGTGTGTGTGTGTGTGTGTGTGTGTGTGTCAATCAGCAAATCTGCTTCAGTGCACCCAGGTGGGGGAAGGAGCTTCTCTTGTCCACACTGGCTATCTCTACTCCCTTCCTGGCCTCATGAAACCAGCTACTCAGGATTCTCCAAAATCCCTCTGCCTCTCCCCGCAGCCACTACCCAATGCTTCCTGCTTCTTCTCCTCCCCTCTCTTGTGTGTTTGAATGTTCTGTCTTCCTAGAACATCATCTCACTGTCTCTTCGCATGCAGAGCTCTCACCGGTGTGTGGACCCATGGTGGATCCATTACGCCTTATCAAATCTTCTGGGTTCCCTCTTTGTGGTGCTTCTCGTTGCAGGAGGATTTTTTACATCCTCAATTTTTAAGTTCAGGGATGGCCATGAGACTTGCTTCAGCCAATGAAATGCGGGGGAAGTGAGATGTGTCACTTCTGGGTGGGAGCTTTAAGAGCCAACCTGTGACTCATTCTCTTCTCCCTCTGCTGGGAGATCAGAGAGCCACTTCTCTGGCAGCCCGGGCCCCGGAAAGAAGATGGCACTGAGCAGAGCGGTAGCTAAGCCACATACGGCACACACAAATGAACCTCTGCTTTGCAAGCCGCTGAGATCCTGAGGTTGTTTGTTACTGTAGCGTTCCTAGCCTGTCCCGGTGATACTCAGTTGCGTCTCAGAAGCCATGTGTTTGCAAAACCTTCCCAAGACCTTCTCAGATTGAGTCTGTTGCTTTTGTCATGTGTTCCTTATAGCATTCCTTCAGAGTTAGATAGCAGAGAAGCCAGAGTCTCATGTAATAGACTTCATTTTTCACCTTAACTGTTCCTGAAGCTCCTGGTAGAAGACTGAAAAACTCTGAACACCTGATGCTTCGATGCCACAGATACTAGAATAGATACACACTTAAAACAAACAAACACAAAGTCTGTTTTCTCTTTTTCCTAGGAAGGAGTAGACTGAATTCAGGTAAAAGCATCTTAGATTTACCCGAAGGAGTACCTGGTGTAATAACCAGGTGTGTGGCTATTTCAAGTATCCATATGTGGAATCCACAGGTTGGGCATCATGTGAGAGAGTTTCTCAGCCTGCAAAGAACAGAGCATCATCACTTTAAAGGGGCTATTACCTTTTTATATTTATCCCAAACTCTTAAGGTCAGCATTAAAATTTGACCTTTTCCCTGCCAGCACGTTTGAAGTAATTAACCCCTGTGTCTTGAAACACAAGGAAGCTATGACTTTGTTATTAAAGTCTCATAAAGAGCCTATTAATATTAAAATTGCTTCACTCTTGGGCTGAATGTATTAATGGCCTTGCACTGGGTAAACACAAACCCTCAGCGCAGTGTTTTAAAATGCATGAGTTGAGGGACAGAGCGTGGTCTTCCAACTACCTTCTCTGTAGCAGAACGTTATGCCTTTTGTGACAATTTCCTCTCCAATTTGTCCAAATGCTTTTATTTTAAATCTGTGTTCCTAGATTTACATCTCTTTATAGGGGAACTCATTTTACTGTGAGCAGTTAGGAAGCGGGTCAAATGAAGCAGAACATCTATACTGACACCTGCTACCACCAGCCTAGTCATCACCTCCCAGAATAGTGCTCGGACCCCAGTCATCTTGGTATAAAGCACAGCTTGTGATTATTCTGTTCTAGGTGGGTCCCAGGTAGCTGTGAAATGTGCTAAGAAAAAATGCAGATTTATACAATCTACCGTAGACCTCCTTTATCAGACTTGACAGAGATGAGACTTTCCTGAATCTACAGTATAAATTAAATTCTCAAGGGTTTACTATAGTAAACCCTACTGTGAACCCTGCCAGAGTTCAGTTTGGTAATTCAATCATCTAAAATATGCATCAAACAGTTATTACATACCAGGCTTTATGCCAGGCCTTGGGAATATAGTGGCACATGAAGGAATCAGGCTCTTGTTCTTGTGGATCTTACAGTTCATTGAAGAAACACACAGTGAACAAGCATGTGAATAAATAATTAAAAACAGTAATGAGTGAACATCTGGAAAGATAAAGTAGACACACTTTTCCCTATTCATTCTGCTAAGTGCAAACAAAATTCCTAAACATAAATGCAGTCTTCCCTCAGTATCCATGGGGTATTTATTCCAGGATCCTTGTGCATACCCAAACCTGCAGGTGCTCAAGTCCCTAACATAAAAAAGGTGTAGTATTTTTGCATAACCTACACACATCCTTCTGTATACCTTAAGTCATCTCTAGATTACTTATAATACCTAATATAATGTAAATCCTTGTTATCCTGTATTTTAAAATTTTTATTTTCACTGTTGTATTTTTTATTATTAATTATTTTTTAATATTTTCAATCCATGGTTGCATCTGTGGATATGGAACCCACAGATACAGAGGGCTGATTACCGTGTACAGTTTCAAATAGTGGAGTAAATCCCAAATGAGATTAGCCCAACTAAATCCACACCAAGTCACATGACAGCCAAACTTCTGAAAGCTAAAGACAAAGAGAAAAATCTTGAAAGTAGAGAGAGAAAATAGCCATCATCCTTCAAGGGGGAAAGCCATCCGAAAGAGCAGATTTCACACCAGAAGCCACGGAGGCAAAGCAGAAATGGCAGAGTATTTTTCCAGTGCTGAAAGAAGATACTTTTCAGCTCAGAATTCTATACTGAGTGAAATTACCCTTCAGAAATGGAGAGATCAAGACATCCTCAAATGAAGAAAAACTGAAAGAATAAATTGCCAGTAGGTCTACCTTAAAATAATAGATAATGGAAATTTCCTAAGGAGAAAGGAAATGGTGAAAGAAGGAATCATAGAACATCAGAAGGGAGGAAAACAAAAATTGGCATAAATACAATTAACTTTTTTCTTTCTCTGGTGTTTTTAAAATTAACCTTTATGCTTAACCAAAAATTATAATGTTGTCTGATGTGGTCCAAAATACATGTAGAAGAAATATTTAACACAATTATATTATAAATGGGTAGAATAAAGGGACACAAAGGAAGATAAGATTCCCGTACTTTATTCAACCTGAAAAAAAATCTATAAAAAGAGATTCAATCAAAAACACTATACACAAATTAAAATTTAATTATAAAAAATATTTAGGTAACCCAGAGAAAGGCAGAAAAAGCAAACAGATAAACACAAAACACAGAGGGGGGGGGGGGAAAGAAACAGAAAAAAAATAAAATGGCAGAATTAAGCACTAACAGAGCAATAATTACATTAAATGTCAATGGCCTACATACACCAATTATGAGAGAGTATTAGAGTGGATCAAAGTACATGACCCAACAACATGCTGTCAACAAGAAACTCCTTTCAAATTTAATGATGTAGGTAGATTAGAAAGTAAATGGACATAAAAGATATATCAGGCAAACACAAATCAAAAGAAAGCAAAAGTATCCATGTGAGTATCAGATAAAGTAGATTAAAGAGCAAAGAAAATTACCAGAAATAAGACAGTATGTAATGATAAAAGTGTCAATCCAACAAGAATAGTAATCCTAAATATGCACCCATTAAACAACACAGCTACAAAATATGTGAAGCAAAAATTTAGAACTAAAAGAAGAAACAGGAAAATTCCCAATTATAGTTGGAGGCTAAACAACTCTCTGTTAGCAATTAATAGAAAAACTAGACTGAAAATCAGCAAGGATTTTAGAACCTTCAGAATCACAACCACCATCAACTAACAGTATCTAATTGATGTTATAGAACACTCCACCCAACAACAACAGAATACATGGGTTTTTTTTTTTGTGTATCCATGGACATATCCCAGGCCATGAAACAGTTAACAAATTTAAAATAATTGAAATCATACAGAGTGTGTTCTCCAAAAACAATGGAATTAAACTAGAAATCAATAATGGAAAGATAACAGTAAAATCTCCAAACACTTGTTAACTATATGGTACATTTCTGAAAGAATCCTTGGGTTAAAGAGGAAGTCTGCAGGCAAACAAATAAGTGTATCGAACTGAAGGAAAGTGGAAACACATCAAAATACAGCTACAGTGATGCTGAGAGGGAAATTTATAGCAACAAGTAGATACATTAGGAAAGAGGTAAAGCTTCAAATAAATAATCTAAGCTCCTACCTTAAAAGCCTAAAAAAAGAATAGAAAAACCAACCCAATGTGAACAAGGAAAGAAGTTTATAAGGATTAGAGCAGAAATCAAGGAAACTGGAAACAGTAAAACAATAGAGAAAAATCAATATAAAGAAGAGCTGGCTCTTTGAAGAGATGAATAAGATTGACAAACCTTGAGCAAAACTGACAAAAGAGAGAGACAAGGAGAGTGGACACAAATTATCAATGTCAGAGACGAAGCAGGGCAGATGTCAAAAGGATAATTAGGAAATGCCATGAATAATTCCACTAACATACATTTGACAATGTAGATAAAATGGACCACTTCTTTGTAAAATACAGGCCATCATAATTCACTCAATATGACATAGATAACTGGAATATCCCCATAACTATTAAGGAGATTGTATTCTTAAATTAAAAACTCCTAAAAATAAATCTCCAGACCCAGAAGTTTTCATCAGAGAATTCTACAAAACGTCAAAAGAAGAATTAGCACCAATTCTACACAACCTCTTCCAGAAAACAGAAGAGAAGGAAACATTTCCCAATTTGTTACATGGAGCTAGAATTACCCTGAATAACAAAACTAGACAAAGACAGACCAAAAAAAAAAAAAAAAGAAAGAAAGAAAGAAAGAAAAAGAAAACTACAAACTAATATTCTTCATGACCATAGACATTAGACATAAATACTTATATTTTTGGATTATAAGAAAATATTAGCAAATAGAACTCAGTAATATATTAAAATAATTTTACACCTTCAACAGGTGGAGTTTATCTCAGGATGCAGTACTGGTTCAATATTAACAAGTAAATCAATGTAATCTACCCTATTAACAGGCTAAAGAGAAAAATCAATCACTTGATCATATCAATCTATGTACAATAAACATTTGAAAAAATTCAACACGCATTTATGACAAAAACTTTAAGAAAAATAGGAAGAGAAGGAATTCAATTTCTTAAAGAACACCTACGAAACACCTACAGCTAATATATTGATGCCATGATTAAAAATACAGTACCATTTATAATGATTCCAAAAGATGCTTAGGTAAAAGTTGAACAAACCAACTTGTATGCTGAAAACTATAAAATTTTGACAAAAAATAATTTTTAAAAAATTTAAAGAGAGACTTTCATGTTCAAGGATTGGAAGACTCAAGATAGTAAAGATGTTAGTTCTTCCCAAATTGATAAACAGCTTTAATGCAATTACTGTCAAAGCCCCAGAAAGATTTTCTTTGTAAATATAAATAAGATTATTCTAAAATGTATATGCAAAAGCAAGGAAATTTAAAAAGCTAAGCAATTTTTAAAATGAAGTATTAAGTTGGAGAAATGAGTCTGTCTGAATACAAGCCTTTTTATGTAGCTACAGTAATCAAGGCTGTGTGCTATTGGCAGAGAGATAGACATGTTGGTCAATATAAAAAAGAATATAGAACTGAGAAATCGACCTATGTAAATATGCCCAAACTGATTTCTGTCAAACTGATTTTTGACAAAGGTGAAAGAGCAATGCAATGGAGGGAAGACAACCTTTCAACACATGGTTCTGGGACAATTGGGAATCCAATTGGACATCTCTGACCTAAATTTTACATCTTATACAAAAGAAATGGACTCAAAATGGATTAACTTGAATATAAAACATAAAACTATAAAACTTTTTATGAAGGAAAAGGAGAAGAAAGGAGAATATCTTTGGGATTTAAATCTAGGCAAAGAGTTCTTAGAATTAACACCAAAAGAATGATCCATAAAAGAAAGAAAATGATAAATTAGACTTCATCAATTTTTTCTTTAAAAAGTCTTTTGCTCTGCACAACACCCTGTTAAGAGTGTGAAAAGATAAGCTGCAGACTTGGAGAAAACTTTTGCAAGTCGTGTATCTGACAAAGGACCAAGACCTAGAATATATAAAGAACTCTTAAAACTCAACCATAAAAAACAAAAAAGCAAAAGCAATTCAATTAGAAAATGAACAAAAGACATGAAAAGACATCTCACTGAAGAGGCTACACAAATGGCAAGTAAGCACATGAAAAGATGTTCATTATTAACCATTAGTAAAATGAAAATTAATACTGCAATGTGGCATCACGGCACACCTATCAAATACTGACAAGGATGTAGAAAACTCAAATTACATATAGATTGCTGGTAGAGATATCAAATTTGCTATTCCCATAGTCACTGTGGGAAATAAGTGGGCAGTTTCTCTAAAAACTAAATGTGCAATTATCCTGTAACCTAGCATTTGCCTTCTTGGGCCTTTATTCCAGAGAAATGAAAACATGTTCACACAAAACCTGTTCACTAGTGTTTGCAGCAGCCTTATTCATAATAGACAGAAACTGCAAGCCAACCTAGGTGTGTTTCGTTGAGTTAATGGTTACATGAATTGTGCTATATCCATACCATAGAATACTGTTTATCAATAAAAAGGAACAAACTATTGATGCACACAACAGCCTTGATGAATCTCCAGAGAATTGTGCCGAATGAAAAAATCCATTGTATGTAAAATTCTTGATATGACAAAATAATAGGAATGAATGAAGAACAGATTAGTCATTGTCCGCAATTAAGAGGAATAAGGAGCAGGAAGGAAGAGGATGTGACTTTGATAGAGCAACCTGAGGGATCTTTGTGCGGAGGATGTTCTCGATTGTGTTAATGTTACTATAGTGCTGTGTCACTGTATTGCATGATGGTTTTGACCCTCCACCCCCATCATCTCTTACAACTTCATAATAAGTGCTATGAAGGGAATGAGCAAATGGAAGACAGTTGGGCTTGCCGAGATAACCTGTTCAGAGAAAGTCTTTTTGAGGAGGTGACGTGTACCTTGTTCCATGAATGATGTGTACCTTGTTCCATGAATGAGCCAGCTACGTAGAGTGGAAGGACATTCCAGACAACAGACTGAAGCATTCCGAGGCCCTGTGCTGTGAAAGCTCGTACTGAGATTCATCTCTCTGGTTTGGAGGATGAAAATGGAAATATCCGGTCTTCCCTCCACATTGCACCCATCCGGGTCCACTATGGCGAGAGTCATACTGCCTGGGCACTCCTATCCCAATGTAAGACCATCCAAGTGTGTTTACATATTTACTTCCGTGGGATTATTTTAGTCACACGTCAAGGGCTGCAAAGTGAACAACTTCCAACATGATTATTACTGTATTAATAATAGCAACAACCGGTATTCTGCAGTGCTTCACTGCGCTCAGAATTTTGTCACACACCTTATCTCATTTGAATCTCACAACTACCCTGCAGGATAGTAATTAGTAATGCCTTAATTTCCACTTTGCATAGGAGGACATTAAAACCAAAAAAAAAAAAAAAAAGTAAAGTTCATGTGTTCAAATGTGCTAAATATGGTAGACTTGAAGCTCAAATCTGATACATGTAGTTCTACAGTCTACATTTATTTCCTTTGTGCACCCAAGATGCTACTATATTATTTAATATAATGATAGAAGGTACATATATATTTTTAAACACTACTTTTGAGGAATAAACAGTTCATTAAGGATACATAATTGGCATAGAAAATATTAGCAAGCAATCGTAAGAAGTGATTATTTTTGATGCCAATTCATATGGCAAAGGTAATTGACACTGTGAAATATAGAAGCAGCAATATAATAATCCTCACCAAACAGTTTAAATGATTTTGTCAGCACCATTTGCTAAAGAATCCTTATTCTTCCACCCCCAACTTGTTTGTAGTGACAAGCCAGGATAGGTTTTAATATATTTCATTGCTTTAATTTATGTGTTGATACTGATACCACAGAATTTTGATTATTATAACTTTAAGATATATTTTAATTTTATAGATAGTCTTCTCTCATTGTTGGAGGGGATGGATATAAAGGGATTTGAATTTTTTTGATTTTTTTTTTTTTGCTTTAAAACATCGCCTCTCATGAAACCAACTCCTTTTTCCTTGCAGTGAAGAAAAACACAGGGAAGCAGAGATAACTCAAAAGTGGGAGGGAAAAGCGATTATGTTACAGTCTTCAGAACTGTGGCCAGAATACTTTTAGATAAACATGTCACATGCGTGGAATATCACAGAATCTGCTCTTTCATCACCTCCCAGCTTGAGGCACATGCCAATTAGCCAGTAAATATGGGTTGGGTGACTGAATGTCCTTTTCTCGTGTTGGATTCAAATTTGGCCCATGCGTCAATTGGTTATGTAGATACCAGTCACATGAAGTTTCCAAGTAATTCCATTCTCTCCTATTACTCTTTTTCAGAGCATCCTGTTCATCTATTTCCTAGCACTTTTTCTAGCCTGTCATTATTTCTTTTATGTGGTTGTATATTAACTCTGTTCCTTACAGGAATAAAAGCTCTATGAAGACAGGGACCATGCTCATCTTATTTCATGCTTCATGTTTAGTTCTTAGAACAGTAACTTGCCACAGGACAGAGGCTCAGTAACCACTTGTTCAATGAATTTAATATAATGAATGTATCTTTCCAGGAGGATTGGGAAACAGACTTCTCTGGTTTTAAATAAGTACTTTTCTCTTAAGTGGGCATGGGTTATATCACCTTATAAAACAAAAACAATCCTGTCTCAACAGACACATTAATTTCACTTAACTGTCAGTGATTCAGAAAATAATTCAAGTTTTTTAATGACTCATAAGTTGTATCATTACAATGTCAGTATTCAAAACTTTATCCCAACTGTATGGATTCTGATCCCTGTATCTAACTGCCTGTTTCCCGTATCCTTCAATATGCATTATAGGGAAGAGGGGTGGTTGTTCAAGGCCTGCAACTGAGACATAAAAGATCCTGACTGAGATGACTTTAGAAACTTTTGACTTGCCTGGATCGAGTCATGGTGCAGTGAAGTCCTTGAGGAAATACGGTTACCCTCATATAAGCTGTCGCTCACTTTGACTTGGCCAGAAATTTAATTGTAAGTAATCACTGGGCAGGTGATGATGTTCCGCAGCCTCCTTGAGCTGAACGGATTAAAGTGTGAAGTCCCCTTCGTTTGTAAGTGGGTAGGAGTTCATTGGACATAGCCCATTAGTCACTTAATTTTTATGCCATATAAATGGGGCGTCGCTTTGCCATTTTGCATGAAGGGACTTTATGGACAGCCATAAAAAGGGAAGTACATTTGCAGGCATGTGCTTCGTGACCACATTGCCCCTTTTGGCTCAGTCCTCTTCTGAGGAACGCGTCACTGCAGGCCATTCCCTGCCCAGTGCCAGGGAGTAGGCATGTGCCTTAAAATCCTTCCTTTTAAGAATGATTCCTTGCCCTGCAAGGTTCCTAAACATTTTGTTTGTTTGTTTGTTTTTCTCCAACCAAGGGAAATTGTGGGACTCAGCAAAAATCAGAAGCACAAACCAAGCAGAGTTTCACCTAATTGCATAAAGTGTAAATCTACGTGTCAGTTACCTTAATAGAGTTCTGTTAGTTAGTGTCAGGGTTGGTGAGTCTAAGTGGGCCCCTCCCACAAAAGGGAAAGGTGACAGTTTCAACCTTATCCATGAATTCTTTTCTGACCTTTTTATCATTTATTATCTTTCATCTTTACAAAGATTTGCTTTTATTTTGGGTTGTAAAAAAAGTCACTGTGTGCTTTTTTCCTCATAATCCTTTATTTGTAATTTGAAATGTAAAAAAAATTATAGATATTTGCATATAGCTTAGAACAGAGTAGGTGGGGATTATTTTGGTTTATATCAGAGAGCATGGAACTAAAATGGACTCCAGATTTTTTTTTTTTTTTTTTTGGAGACAGAGTCTTGCTCTGTTGCCAAGGCTAGAGTGCTGTGGTATCATCCTAGCTCAGAGTAACCTCAAACTCCTGGGCTCAAGTGATCTTCCTGCCTCAGCCTCCTGAATAGCTGGGACTAAAACATGTGCCACCATGCCTATCTGATTTTTTCTATTTTCAGTAGAGATGGGGTCTTACTCTTGCTCAGGCTGGTCTCGAACTCCTGACCTCAAGTGATCCTCTCGCCTCGGCCTCCCAGAGTGCTAGGATTACAGGTGAGAGCCACCGCACCTGGCTGGAATCCAGATTTTTTTTAAGAAAGGTTAATAGCATGGTAAGGTGCACAAAATCTCAACAAACTCTTCTTGATATTAAATCTGAAATTATTGGCAATGTTTATTTAGACTTTTTTTCATCGTCATGAAAGTTGAAACATCTCTAATATATGAGTTTGAAACAAGGTTTGTGTACTGTTTGCCATTCCTTTGGTCTCAAATCTCATTAGACATTTTCTTGGTACAAAATTAATTGATTGGGGGGGCGTTGATAAATCATTGGAGGCGGAGGGAAATCGATTTTCACACCACCTCTCACTTATTTCATTCTTAGTGGAATTAACTCTGTTAGGTTCTGGGAGTGTTTATGGGTATAATAAAACATTTACATCTTGATGTATTAAAGTACTTGAGTGGTTTTTAGCCATTATTAAGGGAATTATATTAAGATTAGTCTGGTTATCAATCTCTGTATCTGGCACCTAGCTAAGGAAATGGCTGTTTTATCCTCATTAAAGCCATAAATAGAACTTCATTAACCAGCACATACCAAGTGCCAAGATTGGTGGTAAAAACCTTTTCTGCCTGGAAGGCGACTGTGCGTTCCTGAGCATCAAAAGGTAAATAAGTTCCATTTCTGACAACCTGTAAAGTGCTTTCTCTGGAAAAAAAGTGCACTGCCACCTTGGAGTTTGAAAATACTGCAGGAGATAAAGATTCCACCAAAACTTTAAATCATCATTGATGCTGATGGGTTTAATCCATTTGAGGTACTTGTGAAAGTCTTACTAAACGCAGACGTGATTCTCTGTTGGCCTTGGAGAAGGAACACCGAGAGTAGCCATATGGAAACTTATTAGGGAGACGAGATAGATAAACAAAATATTAGCCATCCATCCACCATGCTATATATTTGATCTTCAGCGAGGCTCTTGATGCTGGCGTTTGGTTTTTTATTTATCTGAATTTTCTTTTGCCATCAAGATTAGTTTTAATCGGCTTAGATGAAACCTGGCTGAAAGATTATAAACAAAAGATAATGATAAATGGTGATGTTCCCACTTGGCTGAGATCTGGAGAGAGTGGAAGGGATATTCATAATAGCTTGGTCTAGGTGAGCTTTTTTTTTGTAATGATCTGGAAGAGAAAGTAAATTGCATGCTAATGAAATTTGCAGACAATATTAAATTGGAAGGTGTTGCAAACAGGAATGCGGATGGAGAACGTTACACAAGCAGGTAAGAAATACAGGCAGAAAGGATTAAAATGCGATTAAACTCAGAAGAGACAGACTAATGCATTTGGGGGGGGCGGTGGGAGAGGGAAATAAAATGAATCCTGAAATGGAATTTATGGGGAAATACAGAAGAAAAACTATGGAGCAGAGGTGGAGGAAGGTACGGCAACGTTCTGTGCAGGTTCCAGCATGGTGTTGTGCAGAGATGGGCCCTCGTCCCCTGGGCCAGAGGAGATCATCCGCATTCTCCCAGAATACAGGGACAGCAGCCTCCCTCCATCCTCCCTTCTTACAACTCCTAGGGCTGCCTCTCTGCTCTCTCTGTTCATTTCCCTCCCTTCTTTTTTATTTTATTTTATTTTTTTGTTATTCCTTCCTATCTGTCAGCTCACCCACCTCTAGTCTGTAGCATTTATTTCTGGTACCTTTAGTAGGAGAAAGATGGAGACAGATTAGAGAAAAATTGGCAATGGGGAGTGAAAAAGATTAAGGAAATGGGAGGCTTGATGCCTGAGGAGGGATTAAAGGCGTCACACTTGCATCTCGGGTCCAGAAACACACCAAGGAGGGCTCACGTGCACAGGCACTTAGGCAACCCAGACGAGGAGGCCCTGACATTACGTAGCCCCACGAGCAGGAATAGAGCCAGAAGTAATTAAGGTAGGGAAATTATGTAACCAAAATTCATTGCAGGAGAAAATTAGGGTTGGAAACGTCGTGGGCTGTGTGTTTGTGCCAGTCGGCCAGGCACATGCGAAGGGCTCTGGCTTCACTGAACATGGGGTCACTTATGTGCAGGAAATCCCCTGTGCAGATCCACATGTCATGTATGTGGCTATTTCCTTTTCCTTTAATTTTATTTTCTACATATATGTCTCGGAGGATGCTCTGTCTGACATCTACGTGCAGATCTGCATGTGGATCGCCCATTGACATGAAAAGACAGGAGGGCAGTGGGCTAGCATTTGTTGAACAGATGGTGGGGAGTGTTGGTAACGAGATATGTATTATATTAACATTGAGCAGCTAACTTTCAGAGATTCTTACTCTGTGCCAGATGCTAGGACAAGCATGTTACAGATATTATCCAACTGAATTGTCACTGTCACCTCAGAGATATGGGCACTGTCAATAATCCCATTTTACAGATGAGGATACTGAATCTCAGAGAGATTGTGTGCATTGGCTGGTGTCACTCAGCGTGCAAAGGGGTACAGCTGGAATTTTGCAAACAGACTCCAGAGCCCACTCCTTGCAATATTATGTCATGTTGGTGAATCATAATTCAGGAAATCATCAGGAATGTGTCGGGAGAAACAGCTTCACCAAGGGTGTATGCCTTAAAGCACTTTGTTGTAGAAGCCACATCAGGGAAGGGTAATAATACTCAGAGTAAAGGAAATAGGCACTGTGTGTGGCCTTCACATTCTTTTCTATGACAATATTGAGTAAGAAATAGTAGCAGTGGTGTGGGGAGTAGCAACACCATTCATAACAGCAGCAGCTGAATTTTCAGTGCGTTTGTTCACTGAGTACCATTAGTGGTGTTGATGCTTTTGTGCATTTCTCACTGAGTCCTCATAGAAAATCCCCGGGAAAATGAAGGTTAGAAGGATTAAATAACTCGCTTAAGATCTCACTGTTACCGTGTGAACTGGTCTGGATTTGAACCCAGGTAGTTTGACCAGGTTACCCTGTCCCCCATCAGACTTATTGAATAGAGAGAAAGTGGAAGGAAATTAGGCCCTATGGGTGGGTGGACAAAGGCACAATTGTGTCAGCTTTTGTTATTGGGCAAAACGAAGACGTAGCCTATATAGAATGGTAAGTTATTTTACTGCTTCTGAGTAGACAAAGAATATTATCTCAGTACGCCAAGAAGTAAAAGTTCTGAATTAAAGGTATTACCTCTAAGTTTTAATTTTTGGAAAAGCTATCTTCATCTAAATTCACAAGTATTGACTAGTTCTTGGGAAAAATCCCAGACTCTGCATAGACCGGCATGCCTGATCTCTGAGACAGATGGACATGTTGTAATCTGAAAAGGGAAAAAAATCTAAGGAAAATTTTAACAAGGTAATTTTTGTTTCCTTTTCTGAACAGTAAATTTGACGTCCGTCTGTGACATCAGGCCTTCCCATTCCTTGCACCTTGCCTGTTCGCTTAGGAGATGTTTCAAACAATCTGTCAGATTCCTATCATTCTGGAAGTCTTCAGAACCAAGGAGAACCAGCTTTGCATAATAAGGAGGCTTAATAATTTGCTGAGCATTTGTTATTTGCCCAAATACTTCATTAAGCATGTTACATATATAGACACATTTCATTTATCCTTGCAACCTACTTGTTAGGTGAGATACTAGTACCCTCAGTTCATAGCTAAGAGGCCACACTTCAAGTGTCAAAGGACATCATGTGCACTGTCACACTGTCACATGGTGGCTCTGCTAGAGCTTGATCCTACATCTGGCTGACTCTAAAATCCTCGGTACTAACGCTTCTTTTGTGCTGCAGAGAATAGGTTAAAATTTCTATTTATTCAATTTTATCTCAGTTCTTCTCAAGCAGATTCTCCCATTGAAGTGGAAACATCAATCAATAATCAGAGGCCCGTTTTCTTGGTTTGGTTGTGCTGGCTGAGCTTTAAATAGTATACATAGGTGTCGCCTGGCATCAAAAACACGAAAAGAAAATTCCCTCCAAAAGCTGGGTGGGTGCTTAAAACCAGGAAGGAGGACTAGCTCTGTAGCTATTGCACCAGTCCATCCTTCCGTATCTGTGGCCACTAGCACAGGAATGACAGAGGTTCCCAGCGAGATACGGAGATCCTTCTGCAGTGGACACACACACTCTCGCCTGCTCTTCCTTTCTTTGTCTATAGTCCTCTAATTGGAAGTTGTATATCTGGAAAGTCCTCTGTGGTTTGACATTGAGTGGTAGAGATACGGCCAAATTACTTGCAATGGCATTTTTAATTTATCTCCTTCTCCTGGCTTGTCTGATGCTAAACCAACTTTGTTCTCGAAGCTGTTCTTGTTCGGAGGGAAAGAGAAAAGACAAGGTTTTCCAAGTACACACCTGACTGCAGCGCAGGAAGGCAGTTCTTCATGTCGATCTTGGTGGGGTGTGGATGGCGCTGGAATGGAGGGAGGGAGAGAGCTTTCTCGGTGTGGCTTCTTTTTAATGCCATTCTGTAAAGAGCATTGGCTATTGATTAGACTCACGCAACATCTAGGCCACGAGTGATCAAATGCTGGACGGTAATCATTTTGCCCCATTATTCATGTTACCTACTTAGCAGCTAGAAAATATAATTCCTCGTGCAATTTTTATCCCTTTTCATTTGTTGGCTTTGCTAATGGCCCCGAAATTAACCAGTTTGCTTGGCGTCCTTGCCTATGCCATGCAGACAGCTCAGGGTGGGGGGATAGTTCAGAAATCAATTTCTGATCAGTTCACACCTGTACCTAAGGCAAACACCAGGGTTGCTTGCTGGCAAGCTGCCAATATGTGGAAGAGTCACTGTGCTCATGAGGCCCTAACATGTACTATCTGCATAAGTGAAAACTGCCACTCAGAGCCATCGCTGGGGATGATGACTTGCAGAACTGTGGACGGGTGTGCCGCAGAGTTAAGACAGATGTTCGATTCAGTTAACGCCACTGTCTTCACCTGTATGCCACAGGAAGAAACCACCACCACAAGTGTTTTATAGCTTTTAATATGAAGCTGGTGTTTCCTTGAGTCAGAACAAGTTGGGCATGCTTTCAAAAGGTAGGGAGGCCCTTGGTTTCTTGCATGCCGCTTTGTAAAAGCTGAACAACTATTCAATTATGGTGCAGAATACCCCTGACCTTGGAGGATCTGGTGGGAATGGAAATTATTTTCCCTGATCAGTTTTTGGTCTCCAGCTAAGTGGCATTTATGCTAGGTTGTCTTAGAGGTATTGGCACGCCATTCGCATTATATATGGGTGCATGGAGAACACATTGTTCTTCTCATTAAAGGCTTATTAACTGCAGTTTGTGAAATGGGGTAAAAACAAATACACTTCCAAATGGCTAGCGTGTTTATTATCCTCTTGCCTGACACATAAAACTCCAGGGTATAGGGGGAATTTATAGAAACAAGAGCTTAAAAGAAGCATTCAAAATTAGGTAGTCTTAAACTGAGAGTGGCAAGAAAACCACAGAAATGTTGATTTTTATCATTGTAGTTTCTTTTCAGTACTTACTCTAAGGATTTGAGAAAAAGGAAAATTAAGAATATTAGCTAAAAATATTGCAGAATCTGTCATAGTGGTAGTGGAGAGGGATGTCCTATTAATTTGCAAATTTGGAATTCCAGATACTAAATATATTAAGCTTAGTAAGAAGTAAATTCTGCATAAGCTACCATGACAAAGGCATTTGATTAAAAATATGAAGAGAACCACAGAATGGAAAGTTTAAGACTATTTCTGGACGTATGAACTCAGAGAGCATGAGAGCTGAATAAAAGGCACAGGGACCATGCGTTTTGCTACAGATAAGTGTTCTTTATGCTGACGGTGTATTTCCCAGTTCGTGGGAGCCAAGCACCCTGAAATCCTGCATCTCTACATATGGATAAAGGTTGTCATCTCCCAGCCACCTCTCATGCATTGCCGGGGGCTGATTTTGTGCACGAGGAGAGATGTGGCTGTGTTCTTTGCATAACACAGAATGCATGATAGCTCTACATTTCCTTCTGGTCAGAGGTTTGCTTTTTAGGATGTAGATGGTCATCACCTTGGTTTGGGTCTGTTCTCTGCTTTGCCCATCCCCGACTACCAGCCCATCGGTCTTTGTATACTCTGCAGTCTCCTCCGTGGCCAAGAGAGGAGAACAGGATCTGTCTGAAGCCTCATAGGAGGAGGCTTGATTCTAGGCAGATCCCATCCTTTGCTCTCCCCTTTGTGCCTGCTCTAGGTGGATTGGAGACGTCGGACCCTACCAAGGAGCATCTCATCTGCGTTGATGGCCCATTAGCACAACATCTAACCCAGGGAGGAGCACAACAATACACCATCAATCACGTAATTAAATAAATCGAGGCTTCTTGTCTAAAAGTGGGATAATGCACAGTTGGCGAAGCATTATTTAGTGCAAGCCAAGCTAATATGGTTAGAGTAAACATTAAGGCAGGTGAATGTGCTGCCTAGAAATATTAATTATGCACCATGTTGGCACGGGTGATAAAGGTTCACGCGTGGCCTTCTTTTCAGGGGAAATGCTGAAATATATTACAAAGCAACGCTCTGAATAATTCAAGAGATTTGGACCTCCGAGGGAGGTCTCGCCTGACATCCAAGTCATGGCATCCGTTTTTAACCCCACCACTGATTTCTTCTCTTCTTCAAAGGGCTCTGAACACCAAGTCTCCTTGTGTGTTTAATGGCACATTTAAATTGAAATGTAGTATCAGTATATAGTGTGAGAAAAGGTCAGAAATCTTGATTCGGATATATAAGAACTTTTGAAACAATCACAGACCTCGGTATGAAGCAAACTCTGTGCCCTCCCACCTGGATCCAGCAGGAAATTATTTTTTCCTCCAAAAATATTTTCTACTTTTATGGTACTTGAATATCCAATAAAAGACAGTATTCACTGTAAAAAAAAATTATTCTGAATTATTCTAAGTCTCTGAGCCTCCGTTTCGTCCTTGATACATTGAGGAAACTAGTGCCTGTTTTGCAAGATTGTTGCGAAAATTGGACATTGTATATTTACTGCACTTAGAATATGGTAGCCTCATAGTTGGTGCTGTAATTATGATAATAAAACCATGGTTGTTTGTCATATAAACTTTGGTTTTGTGAGTTCTGGGAGATAGCAGGAATCTCCTCAATAAGAGTTAATCATTCCTAATTTTTATTACATATCTGACTTCTCCATAGCCCTGCATGGACTCTGTAGAAGGCTGTTGTGTAGAGTCCTTTTATTTAACCACTGGACTGGAGATTCTTCCAATGCTGTCTCAAAGGAGAAAAGGTGACTCCTCAGGTACTGCACAGGCTCACCTGTGTAGCAGAGGCTTCCTGGGTGGTGACAGGTACCCTCGAATGCATTCCGGCTGGTGGTAGGCCATTGTACAAGGAAGACCAGACTTGATTACCCCAAATGATATTCTTTATTTCTGTTCTTTCTCTGTCTCCCTGCACTGAAATTCAAGGTCTATAAGAACAGGATCCTGTCTTCCCCACCCATGGCAATATTTGCTCGGCAACCAGGGACAGATAGTACCTGGTACAGAGTTGACTTGAAGAATTTATTTGAATGAAACGATCAAGAATGAACAAATTGGGGAATTGGGTCAAGCAGTCTTAAACTCAAACGCCTACAGAGATCTGAACATTTTGAGTTGGGCTGGGTATGAAACCATAAAGGAAAACAAAGTCTTTGGCAAACTGAAGAATACACACCTCGCACGGGGGCATTCAGAGTCATTGGATCATTACTGGTGACAGGCACAAAAGACACATCTGCATGCAGATTTGGCCTCCAAGAAGGAACTCAGTGAATTTACTGTTCTCAAGTTGAGAGGGAGGGTTAGAGGAACAAAGTGACTAATCAGTATTTAAAATGGTCAGCAAGTACCACCAAAAATAGTCACAGTGTTGCTTGCTCTCTCGTCCATCTGTTCTGACTTGAAATTATGCTGGTCATATTTTCAGTAGAAAACAAACATGCTAACAGGCCTATATTATAATTGGTGTATGCCAATATGGAATCCACTGAATTAGCCAACAGATATGTTTTGAGGGCCTACTGTGCATCACAAATGGTGCTAGATATTAAGGCGGTATTGCCAGACACTCTAGCATGCACAGGCTCATGACTTTTGTCACAGCTGCTAACACAGTGCAGTGCATGCTACGTAGTTGGACTTTATGTATTCTGATACATAACTGAATGTTTAATTGGAAGAAGAAAGTGAAAATTTTGCAGATTGCTAGCTCAAGGTATATATGAATGTACACATACCTGCGCACACACATATCAGCATACACATGTATAACATACATTATAAAATGGCTTATTAGGACCTTTCTCCATTTCTCATCATCTGTGTAAAGTTAAGAGCATATATTTAAATTGGGAGACACTCCAAAATTATCAAGCTATTTGTTCCTGAGCTAGACACCTCTTTAGGCAACATTAATAGAGCTTAAAATTTTCAGACGAGTTTTCTAGTCTCACTTACACTTTCCTTTCCTCAAACTTTCTAAACTTTGATTTCTTGCTAAAGAAACAATGAACAATGCTAAATATTTGGTGAATTTTGCACACTCCAACCTTCTCTGTCTACAAACAAGCATCCGTACGGCATCGAGAAAAGTGCAAAGGCAGCTCATATATTGTCCTTTGTGGCTTGATAAAACTTTTAGCTGTGTGTGTGTGGCAACCAGATGAGATGTGCATGCTGTAATTCAGCTCACAAATAGTAAAATTATTTCCCTTAATAATTTTTCTCCATGTGGTCAAAAGTTACGGAGAAAACGTTCATGGTCAACAATGCTTATCAGAATGGTATGGAAAGTTATTTATAACAATGTTTCTCAAGATACACTGTGCATACAAATCACCTAGGAGATCTTGTTATTATAAAAGTTGGCAGGTCTGGGTCAGAGGCTGGGATCCTGCATTTCTAATAAGTTTCCAGTGGTGGGCGGCTGTCAAGGCATGGGCCACGCGTTGAGTAGCAAGGATGTTGCACGTGTAAGCTCTATGTTACCATACTTACTGATACATTATTTCATTACAACTCACATAAATACCCTATGGTAGGTACAATGATCATTTTTATTATTTCCATTTAATAGGCTGAAAAAAATGCAGCTCAGTTAGGTAAGATGCCATGTATGAGTGACACTTCGAGGAAACAGCAATATTGGTGTTTGAACCCAGGAACTCCGGCTTCAAGCTCATGCTGTGAAGCATTCTATCCGTTGCCTATTGGCATTGCTTCAACAGCTGAAGCAAGGTTTTAGGTCTGTAAGTAAATGGTAGTTGAAAACTTCTATATTCCTTTGTGTGCTGGGCTGAATTTCAGAGTGTGCTTTGGGTAGTACCTCCTTGAAATAGTTAGATTGGAGTCCTGGGGCTTGGAGTTCCACTGGAACCATCCGCGACTTCGGGACATTCATTTTCAAGGCAGCGCTTCTCATTAAGGTTCTGTCACCTCCACGAGGGTACAGACCAATCTCTTTAGCTCCCAGCAGTGTGAGAAAAGTAAGCAGTGATTGAATGTGTCCCCAGAGTCTGAACAGAATGAGCTTTTGTCATTTTTACCAACTGCGCCCTTGATTTATATACAAGTTATAGAATAACTTTTGGGGTGGGGGGAGTGATTTCAGAATAGCAAAGACGTGTACGGATCTGCTTCGTCATGAAGACGATCTTTCCCCCAGATCACACCACCGAGCGATCTCTGAGCAATAGAATTTTTCTTGGCAGATGCCACAGGGATGTTGCTTCATTGATTTGTTGGGACGGGTGGCTTCGCACTGACGGAGTAAGCTGGCCGCCTACCTGTTATTGGTGCTGCCAGGAATAAAGCCCCACCGGTGCGCCTTTTGCGGAACCCACAGGAAGTGGGGAAGTCGATCCTTTCCACTTGGATGTGAGCTGGCACTGCCCTAATCAGCCCCCGTTTTGATCGCAGAGGTGAGAGGCAGAGAGAGACATTCATGGGTCTGCTAATGCTTATGTTACAGAATTGTAGCTGTTTATGGGAAATGGCTAGAGTGCTGTTCTATGATGCCCTTTTAATAGAGTATCTGTCTTCTAGCTGTCCAACATCTGCCTAATCCACAAATAAGACTAATTTTGACTCAAAACATCACTGGCTGCTGTACAAGAAGATGCATTGAATCAGACGAATTATACAAGGGGACGGTAGAGATAGACGTATCCTGGGGGGGAAAAAATGCCTTCCCAGGCAATTTGAGTGAGCAAAATAATGCAAATGTCTTCTGAATGTAGTAAGGATTTAAGGCCATCGGTAAAAGAGAGAAAATTGAATGAGTAATATGAAGAATCAGCCCACAATAAGAGAATAATGATTTCATGAAGCAATGCAGAGAGCGAAGGCAGAGTAGGGAAGTCTGAATGCCTTTGATAGTTGAGAATGAAATGGAAATATAACAGCTTAACAAGGCAAATACAGAGAAGAGCGGGGGAAGAGGCAATGAGATCATAGAAGAGACCCAGTGCTTTTAAGCAAAGTAAGAAGAAGGGGTTCGGAAATGTGGGAAACTGTGGCCGTCATCGCATTTTTAGACGGGGCGGGGTGGGGGAGTGTAGCTTGGATCATTGCATTTAGAAACCACCTTTTCATGAACCCTTCCAGGTTGCCCGAAAGTGATAATTAGTCACATGTGTAATAAGATCCAACGTGGATTGTTATGAAACAGTGATGATGTCAGTATGAATAATATGTGGAATGTGGAAAGGAAAGGAACTACATAGCCCCTTCCCATTGTAACTAAAATGAATTGAACACATAAGCACAGAAAATGAATTACTAATAGTACCTGAATCAGGTGCTCAGTTCATCTTGGGGGTGTTTGTGGTGGAGGTCGTGTTAGCTTTTATTCATCTATAAAATGTATAATTACAAAAAAAAGGGATATTGTTATTTTCACTTTAAAATATACAAGAAAATAAATTCTTCTAGATGAGAGTCAAGGATGTTCTCTTACAGGGATTAGACCATACATGGTGGTTGGAGACTCCAGGGATTATTTCTCCTCTAGAGCTCTTCCTTAATTTACTTTCTTTCTTCCATCCTTATGACCTTTCAATTATAGACACCATCTTGGATTGTGTGTGTATGTGTGGGGTGTGTGTATGTGTGTGTGTATGTGTGTGTGTTTAGTTCAGGTCTGTATTGTACAGGATAAAGAATGTCTTTTTCTTTCTGACCATTGTTAGCGAATCCTGGTGTGTGTGCCCTTGAACTTTGACATTAAACTAGAGAACGTGCAGTTGATAAAGAAACTGGATTTTTCCAATGAAGTTTTACAAACAACCGCTCAGTGGAAATAACCCCAATTGCTTCTGATTGGGGGAAAGAGTTCCACAGTTTATTTGTTTTTGTTTTTAAAGAAAAACCTAATTACATATGAATTTTTCTCTGGTAAGTGGTAGCTCTGAGAGCTTACTAAGAAATTAAAGTTCTTCAATAAAATCCAGTGTCAAACAGATATAGTTGCACATAGAAACCAGCCTATTGATATCCACATTCTTATTGGCAGTTACGTCTTGCTTTGTCTTGTAGAGTTTTCCATAATGTCTATAGGAGAACAACAGGATGGTCGGGAGGGCCCACGAGTAGTCATTTTGGTTTTCAGCCCAGAAAATTCCAGTAGTTGGTCTGATTTTTACCCTTTCCAGATGGATTGTCTTATTTGCACATGTCATCAAAAGTCACTGAACTGCCTACTTCTGGTGTCCGCACACGTCCCTGATACCAGCTTTGTAGTTCTCCGGATTTGAGTATGAAAAGAGTTGCCTGAAATAAACAGTTAAGTGAAACCCAGCCTGGAGCTACATTCCTGAACACTTCAGTTCTCTACTTCTTACAAAACGCAGTTCAAAAAATTCTAGACTGCCATTCAAAGTCCTTTTTCATCTGGCTTCAGCCTGTTTCAAACTTGTCCTCCACTACACACAGTGGCATACCGCAGGTTACAGCATTGCTCCCTCTGTGCACTTACAATTCCCTTTTTCTATTTATGCTCTTTTCCCTACCTGGGGGGATTTCTACCCTCTTCAGCTCCAAATCATACCTACCCTTCATAGCCAAGATCAAATAATAATTACTAATATTTATATATAGGTACTATGTGCTGTACAAATGCAGAATCTTTAATTTACAGTATGCCCCATTTAATAGGTAATATTAATATAAGAGTATTATTTTATAGGTGGGGAAAGTGATACCCAGAAGGGTTAAATAACTTGCACCATATCAGAGTTAGGAGTATTTCATCCAGGGTTTACACCTAGACACTCTGGCTTCAAAGTCTGCATTCTTGGCTACTATAGCAGACTGCCCCTAAAAGCTTACATCTCCCATGCAACTGTTCTTGATATCCACCCCCAGTACAATTTGTAGCTTTCCTTCTTTCCTGAACGTCCCTAGCTCTCTGTCTCTGCTCATCACTTTCCACTTGGGAAGTCTGTGGTAAGTGCATTCGTGAAATATGCATTGCCTGTCTACCACATGCTTTGACAAGCTCTTGGGATGCAATGTTGAATAATTTTCTCCCTTCAAGAAGCTTTCAGTCTAGGTTTGGAGAAAGACAAGCAATAAATATTTATGAGACAGATGACCATGAGCTACTTAGATTCACTGACTGTTAGTGTATCTTACTGGAGACAGGTGAATGCAAGGCCGTAGAAACACAGGGCAAGAGGCTGCTTTAGCCCACGTGGGCTGCAGAGGATTCTCCTGGGAAAAAGTACTTGAGTTGGATCTGGAAGCATGAGTATAATTTTCCCATACAGCGGGTCCAGAAATGGGATTCTAGCCAGAGGAAATAGGATGAGTGAAACCTCATATACCAGAGGAAGAGAGACATGGCAGGGAATACCTAGGTGGTATGAGAGCTAGACTGTAGTGGGCAGCATGAGACAGTGGAAGGACAAAAAGCTCTGAAAGGTAGGGCGGGGTCAGCTTGTTAGTCCTATAGATGCAGTTCGAAGGCATTTGCCAACATCCCTTAGGCAATGGGGAGCCATCAGAGGTAATATATGCAAGCCGTAATCATCACAGGTTTGGTTTTCAAAGCCCAGTCTAGCATATGAAATTTATCATCCCCCTTAAGAATATTTCTGCAGTTATAATAAAGGAAAGAAGAGAAAAGTCAATTTACTAGTCTAGAATTTCACCAAAGTCAACCTTTCATTCTCTTCTTGTGCTAATGTGCCCGCTTCGGTTTGTACCATCTCAGCATTCCAGGGAAGAAAACAGAGGAATGACATGGATTTTTTTGTTTACTTTAAGAAGAAAGGAAAAACATTTCAGTGACTAAAGTAAAGGCATAATGTTTGCCTTGCCCTCTAAATATGTGAACCAGAGATCAAAACCCCAAATGCGCCCACAGGGCTAAGCAGTGTGAGCGCAATGGCAAAAGGCAGTAGGGATGGGTGAGGACTGGGGAGAACAGACTCTTTCTAAAGGAAGCACCAGCTTCTCGGAGTGTCAGACTTGGCCACACAGAAATATGGCCCCAAAAAAGGGCGAATATCATGGTTTATCAAGAAGAGTTGGAATTACAGATATTTAATGCTTAATTTTACATATTGGCAACATTTTCAGACATTGTTTTGAGCAGTAAGTACTTCAAATACATCTGGGTCATTTAGATGCTCTCACTTCCAGCCTGTGGTCTCTGATTTAGACCAAGCATGCTTAGCTCAGAGTGTCTGTGAAACAGGCAAAACAAAGTATGAATGTGGTAGCTTAGAAAGTCTAACCCGACAGCAATTATTGAGCACACACTTCGTGCTAAGCCCTGCACAAGATTCCATAGAGGCTGTAAAAGGAACTGGCTGGTGTGGGGGGCTGTTAGGTTAATGTATGTCTCTAAAATTGTGTTTTGGCAATTGGCACATCAATGCCAGATTGTCCTTTTGATGTCACTCTGTTAAGGTGTATCATTCCAGAAATGTCCCTCATCTTTTGAGTCCCTGATGGGGAAAATAATGAGGACCAACACAATGAATTTAAAGAGAAGGACAGTGCCATTATGCTGTATTTGTACCTTCTTCCCTTTCATTTAAGGAGACAAGCTGATAGGAAGGATACATGCTTAGTTAGTTTGGTCCTCTCCTCCCCCTCACCACCACTATCAATTTGCTGGATTTAACTTGAGGATTTTCAGGCAGAATCAGCGTGTTTTCATTGGTTTCCCCTCTATACCTCTTTCTCTTTCTCATGCTCCGTCTCTCTCCTCCAACTCCATTTGTGCCACGGAGCTCCTAAGTGACTCTTTACACTGGAGGTTTGTGTGGTTTCAGCCTGTCCACCCCTGGACCCGTGTGCTATTGCCGGGTTTCATCTTCTGAGCACACAGCCCGCAGTCGGGTGTGAATATGAAGTGTCAAACTCCAATGCACTAGTGAGAGCTTTGCAGCCACCAGCAGGCACCTTGTGTGTCCCTAAAAGCTGCTGGTCCCCCTCTTTATCAATAAGCGGTCTCATTGCACAAGCGTCTGATTACCAGGGTGAAGCTACTGATCCAGTGTGGGGTGCTTGAAGGTACCAGAAATGAGGAGGGGACAGCCACGGTGGCTCTGGAGGAAAAACGTGTAGAGCTCGCGGCTCACAAACGGGAAGGTTACTCCAGAGAGCGCCGGGAGCGTTTTGTCAGTTTCGTATGCGGAGAGATAGGGAGTGAAGGATTATGATCCTTGGCGCTGATAATGTCCCCTGGGCCACAAGCTAACCCAGCAGGACAGCCGATGTCACACAGCTGCTTTATTCGCACATCTCCATGTGGTTATCACAGAGGGCAGGGACGGAGTGGAAAGGTTTGGGAGACAATCATCCAGCAGCATCTCCCTCTTCTATAAGGGAACCGGAGCCCCGGGGTCCTCGTCCCCTCAGCTGCAGAAGCTGCCGCTCTTTCCACAAATAGTTCTTGGGCACCTCGATGGATGCCCAGGCCATGGTCGTGATGGCCCCTGACTTCACAGAGATCCTTTCTAGAGTTTTAGCCATTTGGGGCCCACATCTGCTCACCGAAACGCTGGGTGTCACCTTGGTGCTGCGTTCAGTGCTAGATATTCAAAGAAGAAAGAGAGGAAATGTTTGACCCTGGAGGCAGAATCCTGGTTTTATCCTAAAAGGCTGGAGATGACCTTTTCCCTCGAAGCCTCACTATGCTCATCTGGAAAATGGGTATAAAAGCAGTTTCCACCTCCTAGGTTGCTGTAACGATTATGGGCAGGGCAGACTGAGCACCCTGCCCGGCAATAAAATGTTAGTGATTAGAGCTGCCCGGAGGGCGGCCATACACAGGTGACTGTTCAGTGAGCACAGGAGAGGCACCCGTGGGTCTGCTGTCTCATGGTGGCTCACCGCCCAGCCTCGCCATTTGCTGGTGGCCTTAACATTCCTGTGACCTTGGGCATTTTATAAGATGTCTCTGAACCTCGGTTTCCTCATCTGTAAAATAAGAATGATGACAGTGTCTGTGAGCGCGTTTCTGTTACACAAGGCACTGCATGCGTGCTGCTGTCTGTTCCCGTTTTCCGTCATACTCATGTGCCGCTCTGGCCTCAAAGAAGTGCTCACAGCTGCCCAGGTGCCTCCCATTATTATGCACCACAGGTAAACAAAGCATCCCCACCATGTAGAAAACAATAGTCAGTGTATTTGGCAAATTCTTGTTTTGTTTTTAAGTTTTCACCATAAGCAGAGCGCAACAGCTGGCGAGAGCCTTGATTTCTTTTCAAATTCAGCTGAAGGCAGCTGTAAAGTGTCTGAACCTCGCCTGTAGCTAAGCAGATCCTAACGGGTTCAGTTCACATTGTACACGCGTGTGATTCCCCGAGACCTTCCTTCTGGGTTGGCAACGGTGCTTACGAAAAAGTAAAAACACCCTTTGTGGTAATTTGCCAGGCGGTGTTCAAGAATGGTAGCCCATCGGAAGAGAGTGTCGTCCAAAGGCTGGGTTTTGAAACTAAACAAATTATGCCGAGTTCACATATGCGTTGGATACAAACGCAATCCGATATTTAAATGTATCATGTCACCCTTTGGGTGTCGATAGAAAATTTGGAATTGCAATCTGTTTTGGTGTGCAGATGACCTGGCGTTTCCCCACGCAGTAACTGGGAGCTTAAGAACCCATAAGGCGGCCCTGGTAGGTATATCAAGGCACCAGTGGTAGTGGATGGAAAAGAATTCAGGGCCCGTGACCCGCTCCCTCTTCCTTTCTCTGCCCTTGTACCCATTACTGTGTCCTTGTGCCCAGGCAGAGGGCATCTTCTAATTGCAACCCACAGACTGCTTTGCAAGGAAATTAACCCTGAGCAGTGGTATAGGTGGTGGTGGCTTTAAAATGAAGGGAGCAGGCTGAATCCCAACAACAGGTTGATGCAAATGCCTGAAGCGTGAGTCTTTCCCAGGGCTCATCTGAATCTGCTGGCTCAGTTCCTATTTCTTCTCTCCGGCTTATCTTCCTCAGGAAGTGATAAAATAACCAACATCCTTGTTAAATGCCTACAGTTCACCAGGCAGATCTAGTTCCTTTAAGCACATTAATTAATTTAATCCTCAAAATAACCTGATGAGATGTGTGGTGTTGTCCTGATTCCCATATTACAGGTATAAAAATCAAGGCTCAGAGAGGTTAAGTAACTTGCCCAAAGTCACAAAGCCAGAGAGTGGTGATGTATGAATAAACACCAGATGAAGCGATTTCAGAGAGTGCATTTCACTGTTATTTCCTAACCCTCCAACTCCTTCTCTCTCCCTTCCAGTTTACGCTCTACCCTTTGGCCAGTTGTTCTCCTAAATATACAGGTCAGAACAAGTCGTTCCCTCCCTCAGAGATGCTCAATGCCTACTGGCTGAAGCCTCAACCCACTTGTCTGCAGTGGCTGAGAGCGTGGACTTAGGGGTTCTAGGCGTGGCTCCTCTCCCTGAAACTCAGGGGTCTTCAGGCAGCCAGTCTCTAGAGCCCAGATTCCTCAACTACAAAAACGGCATGAGAAACACCCGCCTCCTGCACACATACACAATGGGGTGCTAGTCAGCTTTAAAAGAGAAGGAAATCTTGTCATCGATGACAACATGGATGAACTTGGAGGACATTATGCTAAGTGAAATAAACTGGACACAGAAAGATAAATACTGCATGATCTCACCTGTTTGTGGAGGTGAAAAAAGCCAAACTCGGGCCGGGCGTGGTGGCTCACGCCTATAATCTTAGCACCCTGGGAGGCCGAGGCAGGAGGATCGCTCAAGGTCAGGAGTTCGAAACCAGCCTGGACAAGAGCAAGACCCCGTCTCTACTAAAAATAGAAAGAAATTAATTGGCTAACTAAAAATATATAGAAAAAATTATCCGGACATGGTGGCGCACACCTGTAGTCCCAGCTACTCGGGAGGCTGAGGCAGGAAGATTGCTCGAGCCCAGGAGTTTGAGGTTGCTGTGAGCTAGGCTGATGCCACAGCACTGTAGCCCAGGCAACAGAGTGAGACTCTGACTAAAATATTAAAAAAAACTCATGGAAACTGAGAGTAGCAGGGTGGTTACCAGAGGCTGGTGGAAGGAGGATAGGAAATGGGGAGATGTTGATACAAAATTTCCATTAGAAGAAGTAAATCCAAGAGATCTATTGTACAGCTACAGTTAATAACAATGTAGCATCTACTTGAAAGTTGCTAAGAGAGTATATTTTAAGTGCTCTCACCAGAAAAAAATAAGTATATGAGGCAATCAACGCATATGTTCAGTAGCTCGATTTAGCCATTGCACAGTGTGTACATATTTCAAAACATCATGCTGTCCACATAAACATATAAAACTCTTATTTTTGTATGTCAGCTTAAAAAAAGAAATAAGAAAAAAAGGAAATACCCCCCTCCAAATACGTGCCCCATAAAGTCATTAGACTTAGAGAGGTACTATATGTAAAGCATGAAGCAGAACACCTAGCATGTACAAAGTAGTCCTTAGATTAGTACTGCTAATAGGTTTGACCCAAGAAGCATCTTTCACTGGGCCTCATATTTCCAGTTTCCCTCAATGTCCCTTCCACATGCTGGCTCCAGAAGACTGCTCATGATTCCTTGATATGCCAGGGAATTCTCTCTTCTAGCTGTGTAGCTGGACTCTTTCATTAAGAGTGGCAAGTTTTTCAATCTATGCCTCATCTCTGTTGCCCCTTTTACCCAATATATTTCCTCCACCCCCACCCAAGCCAGAATGAAGCACTCTTCAATTTCTCTGCTGGGAACCTTGTTTTACTGCGTCTTCTATTAGCCATTATTAATGTGAGCTTGTTTAGAAAATGGAGCGGCCCATTCATCTCTGAATCCCTAACTGTACCTGGCATCATGCTTTGATGGTTTCCACAAAGTGGGAGCTCAAAAAATGCCAAATGGATTAATGAGTGAATGCATACATTAAAATGAACAAAAATGACTTACATTATGTTCCTTTTAAAAACATTGCCTTCCTCTGCATTGTCACTGGGAAAAAAAAAAAATCCTTGGGGATTAGAAACAGAACCTGGAAACTTTGGAATGTAGATTTCTTTTTTTTCCTTCTTTAATTTAAGTTGTAGACTGAAGATCTCTACATATTTCAAATGTCAAAGACATTATGCACACCCAGACTCCAAATCCACGTGGAATAATTCAGTGCTGCGTATGCATGAATTCGGTATTTTTAAGGGGTGTCACGTGGCCTTGGAGGGTGGTGGACTATGAGTAGAAATTGAGTTTTTTTTTTTTTAATTGCCTAGCTAGGCTTTTGCATTAATAGGATTAAGGATTGTTTTCTTAGTAAATGATGCGGATCTTATTACCATAAATACCTTTATGACGATGATACTTTTCTGAATTTTTGTGAAAGATTGAAGCATTTTTAGGGTAACCTGGAACGTGATGAGATCTAGTTTTCTGAGATGTGAGTAGAATTAACTCAATGTTGTTGTGTGAAGATTTTTGAATGAAAAACATTACAGAAAAAAGTTTAGGGGAGGCTGTGCATGTGTGGGGCAGGAGGTATGTGGGAAATCCCTCTACCCTCCTCTTCATTTTGCTTGAACCTCTTTTTTCCTCTTTATTATGCTATAAATAGAAACCCATTCCCTGCAAAAGGAGCTTTAAATTATAAGCAGAAGGAATACTGGAAAGCTTGCTAATCTATAAATTATGGTGCATCTATACTATAGAATACCTTAGTTATATGATAGAGCTATATGCACAGGCATAGAAAGATGTCTTTGATGTTAAACGCATATTTATGCATATGTACATATACATTTTCTTCTTAAAACATCTTTAAACTCTTTAAAAGAATGCCTAGAACTTAGCGAAAGCTCTGTAGCTTAGTAAATGCTCTACAAATGCTGGTATCTGCACCTACTCCACCTGGGCCCCAAACATGAAGTGTTACCTAATAAAGGTTGCTAAGGTGTCGGAATCACATGCGAGTATTTTGTGAAGCATCGCACGTGTACCATTTCCTTTTAATCCTTGCAACAATCTAACAGCATAGGCACTACTACCACCTGGAAGAAGATGCTGAGGTTCAGAGGGGACCATAAATGCCCCAGTGTCAACTGCAGAGACAAATAAGAAGCCGGGTTTTGCTTGCTGCAGATCTGGAGTTCATACTGCTGTGTATTACAGTCTTTCATGACAAAACGGGAGAAGCAGATATTTTTATCGTGAAACTTACTACATTACCTGTGGCTTCATCCACAATGTTTATTTTTGTTTTTTGAAATCATGCCATAAAGAAAATATCCCTCAAAACAAATTTGGATGAGGTGCCACATTATAACTTTCTGCCACATGCATAACTTCTGACGGTGACCTGAGGTGGCCCTTTGAGCATTTAGCAAACTTTTCATGACCGCACTGTAGTTTTATGACTTTCTTTTCTCCCACGCAGGGACGTTGAGTGATGCTGTATTGATCTCCTTTCTGCCTCACTATTTTCCCCTTATTTCATTGTCTGTTTTTCTGGAACATTGTACCAAATGGCTTAGTCATTCCTTGTTGGACATGAAGGATTGGCTATCAGGATTTTTTTTTTTTTATCTTCTGAAATGCACTGCAGTTTTTTTAAAAAGTCAGATATCCCCTTCTGACTAGATGGATTTTCTGTTTTGTTATTTGTTTTTCCTTTTTTAGGGGTGGGAATGTTTCATAGTGAAGGGCACATGGTGTGCTCTAGCTCGTTATTGACACTGACACACACTGCCAGGTATCTCTGCTCTTGCATTTGTTGATTTTCCCTCTTATGATGATGTACAGGAACCAGGTTATCTGTAGCAATTAAAAGAAAAGAGCATTTTTAAAACAAGAGAGTCCAGTGTCTCTTCTTGTACAAGTAGGAGACCCTGAGGCCCAGAGGGAGTTAAATAACCTAATCAAGGCCAAACAGCTAGTGATTAGCAGAAATGGGACAAAAACCCAGGCCCTTTCTAGAGACTAATTTAGGAAAATGTGTTTTTTAAGCTTTATATTTTTGAGAATGCCAAACTTAGGGAGAAATTTTATATGTAAAGAATGTAGCAATGCACCTTTGAAAAGTATCCTCAGGAACTTGAAAAACAAAAATTAAAAAACACGATATTGTTCGGGAAGGCAATTCACATACTAGATGTAGGGGTGTCATCCATGCTTGGGGCAGACTCTGCCAAAGTGATTCTGTTGCAATCTGATGCTTGCGGTTCTTATACATAAAGATAACTGCGCCCAGCTTGCCTTGATCGTTTTACTGTTTCCTTGAGATTACATTCTTGAGATGATGCAACCAGCTTGAATTTTCGGTGTATTTGTGAGACCTTTCTTAGGTTGAAATGAATTCTGATAAGCTGATTATCTCTCTGAAGAAAATATGATGTCCACATTTCATAGCTTAGTTCCTGTCACTTCAGTGCCATTTTTATTCTGAGACATCTTTCCAGGTCTGAATTAAATAAGGTAATAAGGTACTCTGGAGTCCAATACATATTAAATAGAATTTTTTTTTTTTTTTTTAAAGTAAGACCTACCAGGTAGAGGATGGGTTTTCCTTAAGGCACATTTTCTTTCTCCATGTCGAAGTAGGTGGCTGCTAGCTAGTTTCTTTTTCTTTATAGAGCAATGAGTTATGAAGCTCAAAAATAAAGTGTTCTCAGTGGTGTAAATAAAGCAGTAATCTGGGCAAATATATCACACTGTGTACTGAAGGTTTTCTTTTTGCCTTTTTTTTTCTGGTCTCTTTCATTCCCTTCTCCACTTTGGTCCAGTTTATGCCATTGTGCATTGTTGACACATTAATCTTGGTAATAGAAATGGAAAGCTACTTTTCATTGAGAAATAGATTCAAAGTAAAAGATGATTAATGAACAGAGGTGCCATGCATTCCCAATGATGTGCTTTGCATCCAAGCTCTATAAATCTCCCGGCATCTCCACCTCTCGTGAGCTTCCTGCCGACTGGATCCATTCTCCATCATGCCTCCCTGGAGCCGGTGGGTTTAGCCCCCAGCCTAACCTGGTGTCATCACAGAGAAGCAGGAGGGCAATTAGAATCTCAGGGAGACCCTTCCCCATGGAGCCATATGCCTACCGAGGGAGTGCAAAAGCTGCGAATGATGCTTGCTGTTTGGAGGAGAGATCATTATTCAGAATTACTACATCTGAGAGGCCTCCCTGTTAAACCTGTTGCTTGTACCTGCACGATTTCTCCCTCCAGTGACAATGACTAGCAGAACTAGGGAGATGGTGGATAACAACTGAAGTGAATGGGTTGGGAAGGGGTGATCCAAGGTGCAGTAGTTTCCTGTGTGTGTGAGAGCCGATCATAGCCTCATGGCACGTCTGTGCTCCCCTCTCGTAAGAGCACATCTGTATCTCTCGTAGATTATCCCAGACCCTTCCCTGGGTGGTCACAAGTGCGTGACGTCTATTTGGAATAGAAACATTCTCTTTGAGAACGAATATAACACGGTTGCCATTCAGATCGGGGTCCAAGGTCTGGCTTCTCAGTGGGAACTTGCACCAATATTAACCTCTGTGAGTGTCATCCTTCATCTGAGAATTGCAGAGATCGATGCCCACAGCACAGGGATGTAGGAAGAGTCCGTGGCTGCTGCATGCAAACTGCACCGTAGCACATGATGCAGTAAACATTGCATACGCCTTCTCCCTTTTCTTCTTTCTGTTAATCATTATTATTCTCTTGTTATTGGCATTGTTATTTCTTATATGCTCTCACATACTCATGTCCCCATTGGTCCCAGATAGATATTTACTGAGTTTCCTTAAGTCACAATAATTTCTATCACTTTTACTTCTTTTTTTAAGGCCCTGTCCAGCTTGGGAGTGCTTAAATATGACTGAATAGGTACAGCTTTTCCAACACCCACTGTAGCCATCCTGTAAGCCTTTTTCCTGTATTATGTCTTTCAATCATTGTAAAAATTCTGTAAATAGTACTTTTTATTTGTACCTTATGCATGAGATAATTGAGGCCCAGAGATGGAAGGCAGCTTACCCAAGGTTACACAGCTAGCAAGTGCCGGAGCCAGGATTTGCACCTAAGTGGGCATGACTCCCAAGGTCAAAGCTCTTTCTTTGTGCATGTGCTCGTCTCTTTGAATGTCATGGTCTCTCCTCTAACTGACGCCTAAGAAGCTGGACATGGGATCAGTAGAGACATTAGTCTTAAAGAAAGAGCTGTCAGTGCAGAGTGGTCAGTGAAGAGTCACTGGGTCTCAGACTGACAGCATTTTTCTAGAATTATTCATTCATCTACTGAGCCTGTATTTACATAACGAGCATCAGTTTTGTTCCAGGTCCTGTGTTGCATGCCGAGCATTCAGTGGGGGAAAAGCCCTCCATGTCAGAGTCCTCAGGGAGCGATGCGCCTGGTGGGAGAGACAGACACTAATCAAATGCTTATGTTTTGCAGTATAGTTATAACTGAGATAAATGCAGCGACAAGGGAGCCTGTCCTAGATTTGCAGGCAGAAACGGGTCAGGCGCGGCTTTGCTAAGGAAACAATATTGGAGCTGAGTGTCGAATAATGGGGAGAAACCAGATAGGGGGCCTCCTGTCTCTTCGAGCCCTGCTCCTGGAGCCTGGTGCGTTGCAGGTGACCCTGAGCCCTCTCGGGTACCACTTGCGCACCAGAAGGAGTGGGGCTTTCTGCATCACGTTTCTGCAGAGGTTGGGCCTCCTTTTATGTTTAGGTTTTTATATATATATATATATAAAGTTTGGTGGTTTCTACATGGATGAGATCCTTCTGTCTTCTTTATAGCAAGTGTGTGCCAGGCCAGCCCTGGACACTGATGGATTTGGGTAAACTCGGTTCGTGTGAGCTCAGGAGAATTTGCTGAGAAGCCTCATTCCAATTGGTGGAAATAACTCACTGGCCATCTCTGCTGTGATGGGAAGGAGCATTTTCATCTCCCAAACAGTTTTGTGCGATGCCCATAATTGTCCAGCAGTGGCCATCCATTGCTGCCGGTCTGTTATCACTGAGCGGGGCAGAACTTGTCTGCAGGAATTCAGAGTCCTCCTTTTCTCTGATTCCCTTTGCCCTCTGTGGTGCCTGTAAGGAAATGTCACAGACCACTGGAAATCCCCCCTTTAAATGGTAGGAATGTGGAATTCCCTCGGTTCCTGGTGGGGTAGGAAAAGGAAACTATTTCAGACAAGCTGCTTGGCTGAGTTGGTGCTGACACTTCTCTCTTCTTGCTTGAAATGAGCCCCAGGGCCCCACCCCCAAAGCCGAAGTAGACAGACATCTCTATTTTCTTAAAAAACTAAGAGGCAGGCTAAATATCAGATCAATGTAGGAATCTTAGAGTCACAGAGAACTGGATTTGGATTCTAGCTTTGCTGTTGACTCACGGTAAGACCTGAAGCAAGTTCTTTCGGATCCTTAAATGCCTCCCTAGTTCATCTTCTTGAAAAGGCAAACAATCGTTGTTGTGCTTAGAGGGGCTTTTGCAAACCAAGTGCATGGTAAATGCTTAATATTGGATAATAATAATAGTTATTAATATTATCCAATACTAGTTGGATAAGAAATGAATTATTTAAAATTCCAATTGATCTAAATAAATACATAAATAATGGTGATCATTATATAATATTATGTTAAAATGTTAATGATAAGATTATTTTATTATCATATAATTATGAAAGTAATATAACAATCTAAATAAATAAATATATAAATAATAGCTGTTATTATTTACATATTTATGTAGGTTGTCACTGTTATTATTTGCCTATTTATTTATGCAGAGCCTTGTGCCTCTGTGCATGGATCTATGGGGTTGAGTTTGTGGGCCTTAGAGTCTATTAGCTACTCAAACTCAACTCTGCCGTTGTGGCAGGAACACGACTGTAGACAAGACATAGGTGAATGAATGCGCGCGGCTGAGCGCGGCCTCGTCTCATTGAAACTTCGTTTACAGTGAGTCGGGCCGTGAGCCGGACTTGACCATGGGCCCTCGTGTGCTGCCCCTGCTGTCAATGCAAGCTCCTCCGCTGACACTGTGGCCTGGGCATGAGCAACCTGCTCCTGCGGCCTGAGTGGGTCTTACCTGGGTAACCTAGTTGCCAAGACATGTGTCGTGAATCTCAGAAACCCACTGGGGCTGGGCCAGAGTGGCGGGTTCTCGCCAAGGTGCCTGGTGTCTCCTGCTCAGCCTCAGAGCAGGATGTTCCACCGGGGGCAGGAGTGGCAGGACGGGAGACACAAAGGCTGTCTGCAGCAGCAGCTGTCATTAACAGAAGACTCAGGGTGGGGAGGCACAGCAGAAGTGTCCCCCTCACTCCTAGAACAGAACTCCTCTCGGTGACTATCTCCAAGTGCCACTTTTTTTTTTTTTTTTGACTCAACCGCATATTTCCAGTGCCTCCTCTGAGCCCAGCCAAAGGGAACTCTCCTCTCCGGTTATCCAAGAACACCTTGATGGTATTCCCCAGCTGAAAACACATACCTCTCTCCTCTCACCCCAGTCCCCAGAAAGTTCTAACTGGATGGAGATGGAAATAATCAGGTCTCAGGTGTATGTTTCCTTTCAAAGGGTTGCGATCACCTGCTTTGAATTCAGTGTCCTGTGGTATGTACTCGGCGGGGGAAAAAAAATAATATCAATACACCTTGGAATTTCCCTGGAGTTGGACTTCCCCTTTCATACTGGGTCTCACTCAAGTTTGGAGCAAACTAGAAAGAGTCTTGCTGCCCTGCACACCCCCTGCTACCTCCGGCGGGTTCAGATACGATCTCTCCGAGCAGGCTGCAGTTCCTCTGCTCTCGGCGGCCTTGAATCCGGGAGTCTGAGGCTGGCTTTGGAGTACATGCAGTCACATCCTTTTGACAGACAGTGCAAATTAAAAGATCCGGCGCGGCCCAGGAACTGGGGACCCAAAGTTGCCCCTTGGGTTTTCATTTACAGTTAGGCGCTGCAGACACAATTATTGCTGACAGGGACTCGGAGCTGGTGGCAGAGTGCGCGTGACAGGAGGCTCATGCCAACCCGTAATTGGGAGGATTATTTTTAATCAGAACATACCCTACAGCCCAAACATTAGAAATCTCCTGTAAGGCCAAGACAGGAAATTAAACACACCAACAATAAAGCTCAGAGGGGGGTGGGTGGCGTGTGGGGTGTAATATCGTTAGTCTCTCGGAGGTCCCCGGAGCTTCGGGTAGAAGTTTGCTTCCTTAGAGAGGGAGGGTGGGAGGAACCTTCCATGGAGCAGCCACAGATACTGTACCTGAACCCTTGTCGAATGGGCACACACGGCCAAATTAAAAGCAGCAGACAGACTAATTGATGTTTATTGCATTTAAACAGTATGGCAAGTCAGATAGCATCCTCGGGGTAGGAGCTACAATTGTATTTCATCCGGAAGAGAAGAGCCCCTGCCAGTTTCCTATTTTCACCAGTTTTTAATGAGCACTTACTACATTCCAGGTGCTGTGATGGCCCCTGACACAGGGCTTTGCTGACAGCCATCTGGGTGATCCCAACATTTTGGCAAAATTTTGCAAAGCATATTAAGACTTTGTTTATCAGAAGGACTGCCATTGATCCAGTAGATATGGCTCTTGGCCCTGGGCCGTTTGGCTTGATAAACATTTATTTAGTAGCAATGCTGGGCATTGAAGTAGTGTAATCCTCACATCAGCTCTCCAAGGAGGGCATTAGCATCCCCATTCTATAGATAAGGAAACTGAGGCTCTGAGAGGTCAAGGAGGTCGCTCAAAGCTAAATGAATAAGATAACTGATTTTGAACCCAAGTCTATGTCCAAAACCTGTAGGATGTCAAACCACGTGTCAAACTGTGCCGTTAACTCATGAGTACGATGGGCACAGCCTGGGGCTGTGAGGTCTGACACCCCGGCGGAGAAGGCAGGGACAGGGGTCCACGAATGATGAGTCTGTAGAGATACTAACCAGATTCTGAGACAGGGGACACGGGAGCTCGTCACTGAGCTTGGGGACTCGGTGCGGGCTTCCTGAGCATGTGAAGAATAGGCACACGCCCACCAGGCTGAAAGGGAAGGGACAGGATCCCGGGCGGAGGAGGCCACCGGTACAAACGCACAGTGACATCAGAGAGGCGAGGGCATTCCGTTTCCATTTAGAACTGTGGGCCTTCGGGTTGTGTTGTTGTTTGGCTCAGTCACTTATATTCACCATATGTAAGGGGAGAAAAAGAATCTCCCTTTGGGGAGCACTCAACGCAGAGCCCAGGCATGTGGCGCGGGGATGGGCTGGGGAGCAAAGAGAGACAATGTGTGTGTAGGGGTCACTCCCGGGGTCAAAGGACGTCCCACGCTGTCCTTGCTGTGCAGGATGCTGGCCCATGATCGAGGGGGAAGGTGGCACTTGCACCCTTGGCTCTTTTGAGACTATAACCCACGGATTTACAGTGGAATCACATACTGGTTCCGGGTCTGGAGCTTGGAGCACTGTGATCCCTCAGGGAACCCGGGGAGCTGACTGCGGCTGCTGGGACAATCTGACCGCAGCGGTGGTCGCTGGTCGGCAGCCTCATGGCATGTGGCCGGGAGTCATGGATTCCCTTGGGGACGGTCTCCGTCTCCAACCTAAGGAGGCATCATGCACTTCCGTCCCACTTCACTGCTCTTATCACAGCCGTGACTGGCACTAACCTCTCCGCCGTCACCAAATCACCCGTCATACTCCCCAGGTGGGACTGCCTGCGTGGCCCCGTGTAGTCCGCTGATGCGGATTCAGGGCCCTTTCATGGACAAGCTCTAGACTCCGGAACGAGGTCGGGGCTGCTGGGAAGCTAGGAGAGATGCAGCCAGTCACAGTCCCTGCCGTGGTCAAGATGCAGTTAGCTCACCTGACTGCAGGGCAGGTGGAGAATCCCTGGCTAGGTGAGGCGCCACCCTCTGGGATCCTGTCTTACACATGACTCCTGTGCTTGCAACAGAAACCCGCTCAAACCGGCTTGAGATGTGGGGATATTTCTCACACAGCACCGGAGCCCAGGAGTGAGTTTGAGCACAGAACGTCAGGAGGTTTAGTGTGCAGTCCCGTGAGCCACCTGCGTGCATCTTGAACCACTATATTACCCAGCAACAGGCAGCCCCTTATCCCACCCCGAAACCCTCCACCAGGGCCCCACCACTGTCCTGGTCTGCCCTCTGCTTGTTGCTTCTTCTGCCATTTTCTGCACATGTGGCAGAGAACAGCGACCCCACAATTACTGAGTTCTCATTGCCAGAAACTGAAGAAACTTGAGTGCCTGCTACGTTCCTTGGAGGAAATTGAACCTAGCTAGCGTGAGGGTTCGTCCCTGCTCAGCACAGCCCTCACTAATGGAGCCAGGATCTTGCACTTCAGACCTAATTTCTGGGACTAAACTAGACGGAGATGGGTTTGGGGGAGGGAAGTGACTCTTAGCGAAGCTGAGTAGTCACCCGGAGTATGTCTAAAATTAGAAATAGAGCGACTAAGCTTGTCTTTCATTCCTCCCTCCCTTCTTCTCTCCCTGCTTTCCGTCTTTCCTCCGCGGGTAAATACTTACTGCATGCCTCCCACATCCACGGCATCGTGGTCGGACCTAGAGTGAACATGGTGCGCAGAGCCCACTCCGCCCCTGCCCTCATGGAGCCGACACGCGGACGAGACGGGCAGACGGCAATCAGACAGTTTTTAGTTGCATGCAGAACAATAGCTGGGACGGGGCTGTGAAGGGAAGACAGTGGGCTCTCGAGACCGGGTGGTAGGGGCACCCCTTAAGGGACTGACAGTGCGTGGGGGTTAATCAGGTGCCGAGAGCAGCGTCTGAGGCAGAGGCGGCCAGAGTGGCAGCCTATGGCAGGTGCAGGGTGGAGAGCTGTCCAGAGCTGAGTGGTCCTTGGGGCCAGTGCACAGGCGTCGGGGACGTGTGACCGCCTCAATCATAAATGAATAAGGCTGGCGCTGCAGCCGGGAGCGTGAGCAGGACGTCACACTGTGTCACAGGGCAGAGCCTGAATGAAATGGAAGCCAATAATAGAGGGTTTAAACAATCCAGTAACACAGTCGCACTCACGATTTACAAAGATTGCTCTGCCTGCACCCTGGGGGGCTGCGGGGTGTGAATGTGGAGACAGAAGAGATCACACCGCAGTCACCTGCCTGGGAAAACCAGGAAGCAGCGGACAACAGAGTCCATGGAAGCCGAGACCGTGCAGTAGCCAGCCCCGTGTGGAGTCGGGCTAGAAAGTTAAGCCACATAACTGGCTTGTCCAGGGGTCTTCAACATCAGTGCTTTGGATGTGATTTGTTTGCTGTTTTGTGCATCCAGTTGGGCTGAATGCTAAGAGGAAAGTGACTGATGCATGAAGCCAGCATTCACCTGCGTCTGCCCAACGTTGTCCCATGCCCTCTGAGTTTCCTTCACCTGCAGCTCTGTAGCTCCTGCGCAGTCTCAGCAGGTTGAAAATTCTCCCCAATTCCACGGGGGCCCATAATCCTCCCTGGTCAAAAATTGCTCTTTAAGTAGTTTGCAAGAGTAATGGCAAACTCAGGACAATCTTAGTTAAAAAAAAAAAAAAAGAAACCAACCAAACAAACAAACAAACAAAAAAACACTACATCATTCCTCCGGAAGTCCAGAGAGCATCTTAGGATCTTGTTGCTGTCTGTTACTGTTGCTAATTAGTGACCATTTCCATTCTCCCCATGTAACAATGATTCTCAGCTTTAATTTGTTTTTGTAAAATAATCCACCTAAAGGATTTGACAGATTCTTGTTAGTAGAAAGGAGAAGGCTATAAAAATGCTTTTCCTCTGTAGGTTGGATTAGAAACATGTAAAGGTGTGGGCACAGCACTGACATGGATGTGAGATGAAATGTTATTACCTGGGCACCTAGTACAGGAGCACCAGAGAAGGCTCTGCTGCTCAGAGAAAAAGTCTTTCTGGAATTACAGTCAGTGTCCTTCCTTGGTGCTGTAATAATGTGGGTCAATGAGGAGTCACTTCTTAGGCCGCCCAGTGTGGTGAGCACCCAAGTGCCAGATGCTAAGGCTACAGAGCTGAATTAGACTTTGCCTTTGTCTTCCAGGAGTGCCCAGCCTGGGCAGGTCCAGTCCAGAAGGGCTGCTTCTGATAGAAGAATGTATGAAGGGCACAGGACCTCCCTCAAAATTCAGTCCAGCTGGAAGAATCAATGAAAGCTCCAGAGAGCGAGCTTGGGTGGACCTGCAAGAATGAGTTCAGAGTGGGCCAGGTGAAGGGTGGTTGAGGAAGAGAGGATGTGATCAGAGGACCCGAGGAGTTCCAGTGCCTTCTGTTTTTTAAGTGGTTCAGTGTGCCAGATCTTAGAGTGCAGGAGTGTGGCAGGGGCAGAGGAAGTGAAGGGAGTGGAGGGGCAGGGCTTGAGAAGGTCGAGTTTGACCATCATCACTATCATTATTTTAAATAAATAAGAGGATGCATGAAAGTTTTGGTATGGAGCCTGGGTTGTACTAAGGGTTCAGTGAAACTACCACTATTACTACTATTATTATTAGGACTCAGATAATCCTCCAACTGAGGCATACTATGAACTTATGGAAGAGAACCCTGTGCTTTGACTATTTATTTCCTAACTGTCCTAAAGCTTCTTCTCAAATCATGTTGTTCCCCTTCATCTGGTTGCATTCTTCTCATCTTTAGGATCTCAGCTCCACTGCTATTTCCTTGATGGATCCTTCCCCAGTATCCCCAAACAAGATCTGTCTTCCCCACTGGAGGCACCAAGAAGACAGTGCCTGCATAAAAAAAAAAAAGCTTGATAAATAAAAAAAAATAGTCTTAAACTAACGCTGACTTTGTGCCAGGCACAATGCTAAATGCTTTACCAATATTAACTTTTAATATTCACCTCAATCTTTAGAGACAGGAACTATGTATATTTCCATTTTAAAGGGAGGAAACTGAGTCAAAGAAAGGTTAAGGGAGTTGGCCATGGAACAAAGTTAGAAGGTAGTAAAGCCAAAGATGATTGGAAAAATGGATGAGTGGATGGTGAGTGTATTTATGTATGTATGGGTTGATGGATAGGTGGATGGATGAGTGGCTGAGTGGATGGGTGGATTGATGGGTGGATGGGTAGATGGGTGGATGGATGGATAGGTGGATGGATGAGTGGATAGATACATAGATGAGTGGGTGGATGGGTAAACAGGTGCATGGGAAATGGATGTATCACTGGTCTTTGTTGACACTGGTTCATGGGATTGATCATTTTTATTAGTTAAAAGAAGTTGTAGACATTGAAATATAGCACAAAAGGCTACTGAAGGGTGAACACTGAAACCACCAATTCCACCACTTCGTAGCTGTGCATACTCATGGGTCTTTCTCTCTATCAGTCCTCTTTCTTTTCAGTATTTTAAGAACCACTCGAAGGTCTCAGAAGTTCTCATTTATCAACACCAGTGGACTTACCAAATATGAAGATGACACATATAATGTATATACATACCATGCTACATATAGTTCATATATATGTGATCTTCATATATACATATATCTATATGTATCTTCATCTATCTATCACATTGAGAAATGGTGCATATTTTCTAAACATACCTTCAATTAGTGTTTAGAATTTAGCTCTGAAACTTGTGAATCGCATTAGCTCTGGGTATAAATTATGTCTGTACTTTACAGAGTAACTCGGTGAGCCCCAGATCAGCAGTGCAGAACCTGCAAACCAGTCCCATCTCTGCTACATAGCTTAAGTTTCCCCTCAGAGAGGAAGCAGCTTGGTGTCACCCCCTTGGATATGGGATACCTGAAAGTCTTTCAGGTCTATTAGGAAATCTTGATTTTTCTGGTTGGATATGACCTTTCCCCCAGCTCACTGAATTAGATGGGATGATAATGGCCATTTGCCGTTCCGGTGGATACTTGGTTTATTTAAATATTGATGAACATGAATCTTACTGCTTCTGAGTGGGTGATGATAGCCATGTTTGTAAAATTTACTACTGGCGGGATACCTCATATCACAATTCTATCCATTGTAAAATGAAGTCACTTCCATCTTTCCACGATAATCACTTTATCACGTGAATGAGCGTTACTGAATCCTGCGGTCTTAGAGTTGAAAGGAAATTTAGCTTTTGTTTCATTCAACCTAACTCCAGGGAGGTAAATCCACAATAATATCTCTGAAATGCCAACCCCCAGGCTTGCTTTGAGCACATCCTGTGGCAAAGATCTCACTGTGTAAGAGAAGAGTACAACAGTATGTTTCTAAACATGGTGTCTAACTGCCCAAGTTCAAATCCAGCCTTCACTGTGTATGTGCTCGCTTTGTGCAAGTACATGGGCTGTCTGGGCCTCAGTTTCCTCTTCTGAAATGGAGGAGGTGATAACCCCTTCATTACTGGGATGGGAAAGGATTTAGTGAAAATATATCGAAGGACTCAATCATGGTCATCATCACCATTATCGGTGCTGTTAAATTCACAGCACAGTCAGAACCTATTTTAGAGGTTAGCCAATATTATTATGACAAAAAAGGTCCAGGCACAATTCAAGAATACATTCCTTGGTGCTAACGCCTCCCTCTCTTTTCTTCCTTAGGAAACTGCTCAAAGAACTCATGCAAGTGGAACTTACAGCTTCCTTGATCGGACTCAGCATTCAGTAAGTGTGACCCGTTTTGAGCATTCATTACATAAATACATCCATTTCTTTGATCGTGTTCTCTGTGAAAAGCTCTTTTCTGCAACCCTGAAGTTCCCATAAAAACTTTGCTGCCTGCCTTTGCTGCATCTATCTTTTCTGCACCACTGTGTCAGATTCAGAGGTAAGGAGAGGGCTTGCTAGGTAGGACCACCCTCCCAACTAACCCCCACCCAAACAAAAAGATCCGGGGAAATGTGAGAGCTTATCAATGAGTTAACCCCACTATTACTATATTAGCTGAGGGTTAAAATAAGACATGGTTTTGCTTTTCTTCTGTCTCCTAAAGGTTTCTCATCAGGAGACATTCTGTTACCATCACTTTTCCTAGTCACATGACCCTGCAAAGTAGAAGGAAACAACCAGCAAACATAGATCAGTTAGTGAGAGTACATATTTCTTGAGGCATTTAAGAACAATTCATTTTGCTCTTTTTGAGCCAGACTACGTGACTACTATATAAATATTACTTCCCAAAAGAAACTCTGTACGTTAAGATGCTGTGATACATTTTAGAAATTTCATTTGTTTTCAGCAAGTAAGCACTTTTCCACCGTCTGCCTTTCTCGTTGCATGCAAAGACTTTATTTTTGGTGAAGGCAGCAGTATTTTGTCCAATTTTTCCAACTCTCTCTCTCTTTTTTTAAATATATACACTTAGCATTTGGGGTAGCACCTCTATAAAGTCTCTGATATCAGCTCTTCTCTGAAACAGTTCTATCGGTGAACAGTGTGTTTCAGGAATACCTCTATAATCATTTAACAACAAATATCAGAATTTTAAAAGGCTAACTTCAAGAAATGTTATTTATTTTTTTCAAAATATAGCCTTCTTAGTAGGAATTCAGAACTACTTAGGGTGTTCTACTTCTGAGAGCACCCCAGTGTAATTTGATACATCAAATATCAGCCCACGTTATAAAAGAATAGGTAGAATTGGAGGCCATGGGACTCCAGGCCTGGAAGAGGCTGATCAAAGGGAATTTTTTGTCCTCAGTGGAACTGCACGACTCCCCTTATTGTGGCAGAATTTGCATATCTGAATGGAGAGACGAAGGAGGCGGAGGGAGAAAGAACTAAAAAAGATGGTGCATTGGCTGTCAGCTACATCAGAATGACTTCGTGTAACCCTGATCAGCAAACGCTTGTATCACACAGGAGATTAGACTCGCAGCTTTTGTTCCTAATAATAAAGGAAATTCCATCTCTAATTCCCTACATGCCACTTCTTCTCTTCTCATGCCTTTGAAGTTCAGGCTGCAGCCTTCCCTGAAAACTGGGTGGTTTTGTTAGGTAAAAAGGGAGGGGGCTGTTTGGCATGGAGTCCGTTCGAGTCTATTTGGTCTAAAGTTAAATGTGCTTGTTAATTGATCTTTCTCTGTCTCAGGCAGCATCCTTCTCCTGGATGCCTGTGCCGTGCTGGGGCAGGCAGCGGAGGGGTGGGAGGAGGAGGGTTTCCGGGACGGGCTTTCATATCGTCCGCGACCCTCCCACCCCTCTGCCTTCCGAACATGATACAAATTACTGCTTCTCAGGAAGAAATTCATGTTCCAACTCTGCGTTGGGGCTGAAGCTTCTAACCTAGGGGAGGCTCTGGTCCCTGAGATAATTAGTACAGTGTTGCAAGGGAGCTCATGTTAATTTGTATATGGATATGTATTTCCGTATCTATAACTGCAGTCTAAAGAGAGAGAGAGAGAAATATTAATTTGCTGCTCCAAACCGGCAAGCAGATATGATAATTTAAAAAAAAATTAGAAAAGAAGAAATGGAAAAATGTCTCATTGGGGGCAGATTAGGGCTGCTGCCCCGTCTGTGTGTGCCCGGCGGGTTTCAGTGTTTTCCTTGCGTCTGCAGCTTCTCTGGTAGAGTGAACCTCACTCAACTTCTGGAGCCAGGAGGTCCCTTCCACTCGGAGGAAGATGGCGTTCTGGGAGGTTGCTTGGTTACCAGGAAGGCAGATAATCTGGCATCTAAGTTAACCTCATGCCTGGGTTTGTGTGTTCTTCACCCATAACATGTGGGACACATGCTGGTTGCAAAACCTCCCTGTCACTTGCAGGGATTTTAGCAGGAGCAATGACTTAGCTGTTGGATTTGGCTCATTATGTCTAAGCTGGTATTGTGTTGTATCCATCGGCTTGAGAAAATCCATGTCCATTTTCCTGCTTCCCAATTCTGGTTACCTTTCATTGTTTAATTTTTTTCCAGAATGTCCCATTTGCACTGGGACCCT